>SOPF01020355.1:0-59693 GCA_012979155.1 Hypericum perforatum
GCACCAATCTTCTCCTGATTTTCCGCAACCAGATATATTTCCTTTATGTATAACTTGTATAGGATCGTCATGCATTCCCTATAGTCAGGGGTAATATCGTCAAATTACCCTCTTATTGGAATGACATGCGCTGGAGAGAGAAGGTATTTAAGATCATAAGTTTTAGCATTTAATTACAGCTCAAACCATTTGAAAATTTGAAATCGTCGACTTGAAGAGGAAGAAATCACGTGTGAGATTTTCAAAAGTTACGGTGCAAAACACTGTGAGATTTCAGCTCGGAGATTTCACGTCAGATATCTCGACTCAAATCACGACGACATTTAAAATCACGGTGATGCGATTTCAGGTTGGATCGCACCGGAAAAATGAACTGATTCCATCTTTTGAACCAATTGAATATTCAATGGATTACGTCGCCGTCATAGATCCTCCATCATCTCCGTCGACGATTGAAGGTAAAAGTTCAAGTGGTTTGATGAAATATGTTCAAGTGGTTTGAATGCATAAGTACGTTCAAGTAGTAATTTGTTCTAGTTGTTTGTCGTAGTATGTTCAAATGGTTTATCATAGTATGTTCAAATGGTTTATCGTAGTATGTTCAAATAGTTTGCCAATGAATGTTCAAATAATTTGTCATAATATGTTCAAATAGTTTGTCAACATATGTTCAAATAGTTTGTCAAAGTATGTTCAGATGATTTATCAAAGTATGTTCAAATAGTTTGTTAATGAATATTCAAATGGTTTGGCATAGTATGTTCAAATGGTTTGCCAAAATATGTTCAAATAGTTTGCCAAAGTATGTTCAAATAGTTTATCAAAGTATGTTCAAAGGTTTATTTTGCAGACACATATTCAAGGTTTTGGATACTCTTAGAACATTTGAAGAGAAAGAATTCAAAGTGCTTCCTACGAAATATATTATGAAAAGGTGGATAGTCATGCAAGAGATAGTTTGGAGTAATTTGTACTTCCTATAATATGGTGTCCGAGTGGTGAAAATAGGCAAAAGTTAGATAAGATAAAATATCAACTACCGGACTTAGCAAACAAGACTTCGTTGGATACTGAAAATCTCTTACTTCTGGAAGATCTCATTGCTAGTATCAAAAGTAAAATACGATAAAGTGTACACACAAAATAACTGCTGATATTTAGCCATTAACATCTAAGTCAGCTATGACAACTATGAAGATGAGAAAGAATCCAACGAGAACAAAGCATAGGTGGAAGAGTGCAAGCGAGGTTCCTCGAATGAACAAAAAAAATTCAAATATTTGGCGCTAGAATTGAATAAGCCAGCCTAGTAAAAACTTGTTACCATCACAGAAAAATTTCAAAAAAGTGGGTGTGGTCAATTAAGTTTGTGTGGTCAATTGTTCTCGAATTATTTTTTTGTTTATTTTTGGTCAAAATATTTGTTAAAAAGACTGTTCATAAAAAAATACAAAAATAATTATACAATCTAGTGTGACAAAAAGTGTATTCAAATTCTTTATCCAGCTGTGTTCAAATAGTTTTCAAAATACATTCAAATGGTTTGTAATCGAATGTCCAAATAATTTGGCAACATATGTTCAAATAGTTTGTCGAAGTATGTTCGAATAATTTTCAAATGAATGTTCAAATGATTTGCTAACATATGTTCAAATATTTTGTTCAGCTGTGTTCAAATAGTTTATCGACAAATGGTTTGGTAACAAAGGTTCAAATGGTTTGTTAAAATAGGTTCAAATAGTTTGCTAACGAATGTTCAAATAGTTTGTCAACGTATGTTCAAAATGTTTGCAAACATATGTTCAAAATGTTTGCAATTGAATGTTGAAGTATGAATGAATAGTTTGTCGAAGTATGAACAAATACTTTGTCGAAGTATGTTCAAATGGTCTCTCAAAGTATGTTCAAATGGTCTGTCCAATATGTTCAAATAGTTTGTTGCATAACTTCAAATAGTTTGCATATAAATTATAGAGATTTTGGCGAATATATTTAATTAGTTTGTCAGTATCAAGTTTCAGCTAGGGTATGAGTAGGATTTCTGAGGCCCAAACTGTGCTTTATCGATTGTTTGAATGTAAGTGCTAAACATGAATCTAAATATTCTTGAAAAAAGGATAATAATAATAATATAATTATGACAATCTTTAAGATTCTGAAGATCTTTTAAATTTCGATTCTGTTTAAATTTTTAGTGAGAAATAAAACCTGACTGGTTTTATTTGTATCTTTCATTAATGCATCAAGTATAATGGACCTCGATTAAGAAGATTAGATCAATACTTTTTTTTTTACAATAATTTTTTTGTGGGTAACAATCAAACATTGTAATTATTTTTTATGACATTGTTTTGCAAACATTGATATTAAAGTAATTGCAATTTCCAAAGAGAAAAAAATATAGAACTGATCGAGATATTGCAATTGAAAAATAAATTGTTTTCACACTACTAACTGAAATTACTAATCACCTAGAATAAAAAACTTTGAACTATACAACTTAACACTTAATTTAGCCATTTATTTTCTACAGTTCTCGAGAGAGTTGCTTTAATAACTACTATGGGCCACACAAAGATACATAGGGCCCATACTAATGGACCACTACCAAAATTATTTCAATTCATATCGAATACACGTAGTTTCTCACTGAATGTTCTAATGGTTTGTTAAAGAATGTTCAAGTAGTTTGTGAAAGAATGTTCAAGTAGTTTCTCAAAGAATGTTTAAGTGGTTTGTCAAAGAATGTTCAAGTGATTTTCCAAAGAATGTTCAAGTAATTTTCCAAAGAATGTTCGAGTAGTTTCTCAGAAATGTTCAACTAGTTTATAGGGAATACTAACCTCTTCATCTAGTACTTCTTCCCATTGATTTCTTGAGGACGAGGATGCAATATGCTCGAATGCAAGAAGAGGAGGTACATGCACATCCTCTATGGGAGCATGTCCAGTCGCGTGTGCATGAGAAGGTGCACAAAAATTACGCACCTGTGAAGAAGGTGCAGCAACTGAATGATGGTTTAATACCAACAGGTTGATGTTTCTGATATATCTCACTACTCTGACTTTGTTAAATAAGCCGTAAGGTAGCCCATCATTTGCCATCTCAACTATGTACTTGCACTAATTGTATCGAATACCATTAGTCAGAGGATTAATAAATGAGTATAACTTGGCACTAACTACCTCTGTGGTTTAGGGGGCGAGGAAGCAGCCCAATCCATATAGATGTGTAATTAAGCCCAGTCTGTATATGTAACTAGGCCCCTCTCACCATTCAGTATGGCCTTCACTTCCTTAAGCTTGATGGACTTTAGTCGATTGAGAATAATGCCATATCTCTTCAAGAAGGCTTTGCAATTCTACCTCCTATCTCCTCTATCAAATTCTTTCTTAGAGAGGTCCACCTCAAGGTTGCTATTGGCAAGGCCGTATGTTTCAAGGACAAATTCCTCTGCAATAAGCAACTTTGGTTCGACAACCCGACACTCCCCAACAAATCAGCCGTTTGCTCAGGGTATATGTCATTATCTTTGATGTGCAAAAGGCACTCGAAGCTAGCACATTTGATCAGTTGCATCTGCTCATCGACACCTGAGATTCTATTTTGCCCAAAGAGTTGGTCATTCAACTCTCTTACACGGCTCGACCTGCCAGAACATTTTTCTTTCTTTGCCTTTTGTAACACAAAATACAAGAATAGAAATATTCAAATGGTTTGTCAATGAATGTTCAAATAGTTTGTCATACTATATTCAAATAATTTACCAAACTATGTTCTAATGATCTGCTAACAAGTGTTCATGTGAAATATCTAAACCCTAAGACCCTTTCTCATCATAAAATAATGAGATCACCACAAAAACAAGTTGTATTCAAATAGTTTTCTAATGAATGTTCAAATGGTTTATCAACGTATGTTCAAATGGTTTGCAACGAATATTCAAATGGTTTATCAAAAAATGTTCAAATGGTTTATCAAAACATGTTCATGTGGTTTCTGATTGAATGTTCAAATGAACTTCCCCATGCACGTTGAAAATGGTTCCCTGATGAAGTAAACAAAAACACAAAAATCTCTAAAACCTCGGAGCCGTTCTCATTGGACCACAAACACACCAGCGACCACTCCCCTCATAAAAAAAAGGTCAGTCCAGCGACAGAGAAAACCCCATTCCTCGGTTGCCGCCGCCGCCAACCATTACCTAAAACCCCCACATGTTCTCCCGTTCAAAAAATTTAAAAAAGGGAAGAGAGGAACTATGGAATAAATTTACCTCGCGACGAATACCGTCGTCTTCTCTCTTCAGTCTCTCTCGTCGATTTCTCTGTCGTTGATCTTTCTCTTCGCTCTCCTAAAGCTCTATCGTTGTCTTCATAGAGTCTTTCTTTTCCCGAACACGCGCGAGGTGGTTTAGTTGAAGGAACATGTATTGTAAAAGACGATATTACCCTCCCTGTTATAAAACATTAAAAACGCAACTTAAAAAAACCCCATATAAGGGCCCATTATGGGTCCAGGACGGTACTGGGCCACATTGCCCATACAGGACCGAATTCTTTTTAAAAAAAACTCGCATAAATTGAAAATAAGTAAAGCTTCGAAAACTATGTTTTTAGCACTAGTGTCAAGCTTACATCCATATAAATTAATTAGTGGCTTTGCATTCATAAAAGTAACATAAATTTAAGAGACAACACCTTAAAGACGAGAAAACATATTTTGAAGGCTATTGTTAATCTTGCATTAGACTCTTATATAAATCCAGCCCAATTTATGTAGTAAAAAAATCCTGTTGTAGTATAAGATTTCTATAAACTCGATCAATGATCAAAATATCTTGAAACTTACAGGCCTCTTAAATGGATTTGACTTTGAGCCCAACAACTTCCCTACGTTATCAAAGACGGAAAACATGAAATTCTAGTAGCAGAGTGAGATTTTGTTTCCGGCTGAGTTTAACTTGTGGGAGCAAAATTACTAATAAAAGTACGTATAGAAATAATAATAAAATATATGATAAGTAAAATTCCTATAAGTTGACCAATATCAATAACTGCAGAAATATATGATTGTTCTAATTGAAGTTGTAAATAGTTGCTTACATCTAATCCACACAACTTCATTTCATTAGGTGAAACCAAGAAACACAATACCAAACTCCTACTTTCTTCAAACGCCTACAGGTACAGAAGGCAAAATCCCAACATTTTTGGGGGAAAATGTAGCATCAAGTAGTATCCTGAAGCATCTGGTCGATTTCTCCCTTCTGGTTGTACATATCTACGATCTTCTTTGCGTAGGATGGCATTTGCCTGTCAGCTCTGCATTTGTTTGTAGCAAATTGCACAACATCAAACGCGAGAAGTTTGGCTTCACGGGGAACTTGCACCGAAACTTAGATGCTTACCTCTCTTTTCCCCAAGAGCGGTTCGTGTAGAGGTAGTTCCTGATTGTGTGGTAGTCCAGCGAGTAACGGGCGAATTCCAGACCCTTCGGCCCAACCTGATCGAAAACGAGGGAAATTTATTATCATTTTTGTAAATGGTAGGCCACTTTCCGGGAAAAAGCAACGGATGGAAATTACCAAGTTCAATAAGAAAGCGATCAGATTTCCAACGAAAATTGGAGCAGGTTGCGATGGTCCCTTTCCTGCACAGACAAAATAGGAATCAAGTGGCTTCTAACTTAGCACGTGGATATGAAAAACACCGTCTCGGCAGCCAGGCTCGCTGTACACACCTAACTTGGCATTATCATCTGCTTTAACGGTCTCAATAACGAAAGGTCGCCGGTTACCCTGCATCGACAAAAATCATCTTCGTGTCAGAGAACCAACATCAAAAGTAGCCATAAGATTTAACCAGGGTGGATATTTATGTCTTACGCTGCTAATTGTTGGAGTGACCTCCAAAAGATGTTTCACCAGATTAAGCATTTCCCTTCCCCGTTCATTTCTGTAGTTTTAAGCATTAAGATTATAACTACGACTATGCAGAAAAGAATCCAGTAAAATAAATTCAATAAGCTTGAAAGAGAAAAAACAAAAAGTTCTTAGCGGGTTTTCTGATCTGGTTTACCTAACAGTAAGATATTGTGGATGTTGCGTCATGCTGACTCCGGAATACTTTGGAACACCCATATATCCAACTACTAAATCCTGGAATTCGTTAAGTTTAGAGAATTATTAATGCAGATGCAATATATTGGAGAAGCTGAAATTCATTTGCAGACATTTATTGAAGCAAGCAAGAACTATTACAAGACCACATAGGAGCTAGGATCTAGAGTAAACTTTGTTTACTTATCATCTTGATCACTTTGTACAATCATAGCTGGGACAAGTTCATTGGAGAAATTTACTTTGGACCAGTCTAAAAGATTTCAGGGCAACAGAAGTTCGGCGATTTAGCAATAGAAAAGAAAATTTTGTTTGGTTTAGTATCTGACATATTATATCAATATACTGTTTCAAACTCACCGCTAATGCGTTGGTGTAGTCAAAGCAGCTGCACAACACAAACTTTCACAAATTAGCTTAATGTTCAACAGCTACATAAACTGCGATCTTATGCAGTTAGAAATTGCCTTCGAGCATCGTAAGCTTCGGAGAAACAGTACTAGAATTGTTATGTGCACCGAACCACGAAAGGACTTAGTTCGTCGGATCCGTAGGATTCATTTCGGTCTCTTGAATTACCTTCTTGAATGCATTTAATTAAACACATTAATCCAGATTGTATCCCTTAGTATTCTAGTTCTATAAAAGAGAAATCTACTCCTGTAATCGGATAATCAATGAAAAATGAAATAAAAGTATCTCTTCTATCTTCCCTTGAACTCTTTTTATCAAGTTTGTTACGATTCTATCACGATACCTAACAAGAATCTAGAGATGCAGATCAGATCTGGTTAATTCAATTCTCAAAATTAATGGAGTTACCTATAGCAAGATGGAGCAATAACATCAACTAAATCGTTTGCCGGCAGACAGAAATAAGGAACCTGTTTTAGTTAAGATCAGAAAAAAAATCATGAAATAGAAGTAATGCGAGAGTAAACTATTAGCGGAGAAAAGGAAAGAAAGACTACCTCTTCAATATGTCCATCGAGGTGCTTCAGGTGGACCTAGGGAATTCAGAACAGATTCGTAATCAAGAGAATCATAAAATGCAACAAACAAGAGATGAAGAGCAAGAATAATAGAAACATAATTAAGTTTAGATTTTGGAAATCCTTAATGAATTGCCAAAACAGGATCAAGAGTTGTCCAGAAGAGAGCAAGAACAATATAAACCAAGAGATTAATAAAGAAACACCTTGTAATCTTGCATGAACTCGTAATGAAGTACTGTTTCTGGATCTTTACTTGCAGCCTTCAGGAACTTATCAAGTCCTCCACGAGTCCCGTTATCCACTGGTCAGAGAGAACATTAGTCAGGGCACAAATTTCACTAAACAATTAATTTGATTGATAAACAACTCAGACCATCTAGGCATATCAGTTCGAAAAATTCAAGATTATGAACCCATCATGGTTGCGAATTTAGTTCCTCAAATCAATAATGATCAGCATCGATTAAATAAATCGAAATATTTTGAAAGGTAACAACCGAAAATACGAAGCTTCTTCATTACCACAATTAGTGCCCAACACATAAAGCTTCTCTAAATTCAAATGATGCTCCACCGATCTCAGTGCTGCAGTTTAAGAAATCACTCTGCATTAAAGTAGTTCAGGTCACAACGAAGGGGATAACTTTGAGGGGGAAGTTCTGCAATAGAAATGCCGAGATTATACCTTGCACTTGGCAACCCACACCACAAAAAAGGAGGCGCTTTACACCTGCAGCCTGTGTCGGAGGCAACCATTAGTTGCATCGTACTCATAGGACTTAACCAAAAGTAAGGAATTCCTTAAATACTCCGGCAGGGATACAATTGGAGAATATAATGGCACTAGATATGAACCAAAGAACATTTGTAGGCACCTCGATAAGAGCCAGTGTATTCAGGTTTGGTGATAATGTGGGCTTTACTCCTTTCGCAGCTAGAACTTCTTCCGGGGTCCTGTTATGGCAGAAAAAAAAATATTAGGAATCCATGCATGTGGGAAAACATATATTTAGGAAACAATGAAAATAAAAATACCTGGCCAAGACAGGTCTAGGAGATAATCTGTCCTCTGGATCACTGGAAAATTAACAACTATGTCAAATAAGAAGTTAACATTAATAGAGTAGGAGTCATGAAAATAAGGCGAGATTACGGAGAACACAAGCTGACCTCTGCACACAGACAACAGCATCAACCATATTAGCTTTCAGCATCTCAATGGCAATTGTCGTCACTATCCCTGTCCATTGAGCTCCTGCAATAGAAACAAATTATGTCCGGACCCAACAATCTTACAAGTTTCAAAATTCAAATTCGGACATGGATGAAAATGTGTGGAGCCAGTCCTTGAGCAGAAACAACTAACACTCTTCAAGGGGCTAAACGATCATTGTAAAGACCAGAATATCTTCCACGCGACATTTCAGATGCTTTATCATAAACATTTTTCCACGGAATATGGGGAAAAGAAAGTTCAAATATTGTGGCAAAAATGTTCACACAGCGCAAGGGAAGCCCATGCAGAACAACTTAGACTAAACACACACGCAACAACTACATTTCACATCTAAAGATCTCACTCCTTAACCATAAACAGAAATTTGAAATGATGTCAAAATAATCATAATCAATAAATTTTGCAGACCAAGTAGATGTGTGTACCTTCAACAGGATTCGTTTTACGGGCATACAATGTCTCCTCGTGAACTCCCAAGTATAGATCATCCAATATATCCAGGTTCCTCCCTCGACCGTGAACAACAGGTTCCATAGCCTGAATCAAACACTGGTTTTTAGGAATACTTCACAAAGCAAAGAAATTCTGCTGCATGCAGTTCTTGGCGTTCTAAATCATGACCGGACACCATAAACACATTCCCACCGCAAGATCCATCTGAGAAGGGTGGTAGCATCATCATCCATATCCTTTACAGAAAACTTGGAATCCCACATAAACGAAGCTCCCCCTTCCCATCGTGGAACAGGAACAACTAGAGCCAGACAAGGATTGCTACAGTTTTCATTCGACCAACACGTTATCATTCATCAGAGATTTAGATCAACGAGATCATGCTAATCCAAGTTGTAAGAACTCCAACTAAATCCACAACTTATAAAGCTAACAAGGGGAAAAGAACTAGTGACGAGATATAAGAGAAACTCACTTCGATCTTGGACATGCCATCTCCGAGAAAAGCGCAAGCATCCTTGACATGTGCAACGTAGTAGGTATCACACAACCCGCATTGGCTGCTCATATTTGAAACCCGGGGCATAAGCAAATCCATATATATATATATATATAATACCAAGTTACCAAGCATCAGGAGAGCAATTATTAATAACATAGAGCCACCCACACACACACCTGCAATGGTCTTTGGCAGGGTAGGTCCCACCAGGGGGGATGGGTTTAGAGCGCTGCCTCCAGTCCTCCCTGAGCTTCACAGGCGGCGGCTTCTTCCTCCCGCCATCTGTGCCTGAAGCCGAGGAGGACAGTATTATATACATAGATAGATATAGCAGCAGCAGCAAGTAAACCAAACCAAAGACAGTTTAGTTGGTCCAACGGATAAGGAACTAACTAGGATCGTATGACTTAAATCTTGTCGGACATTGCTCGACTCGGATACAAAACAAGGAAGTAGTGGCACATGTACATGCCTTTGGCCGAGGCGGAGATGATGGGGAGCAGCAGCTTGCAGGTGATTGAAGAAGCCATCGCTTTCCTTCCCCAAGGCAGATAAGACTCGCTCTACTTTACTCTGTGTGTTGTGTGTTGCATCGCACATGCAGATATTTAGGATTTTTTTATGGTGCTACTGTTCATGGAAAATTGTCAAATTAGTACCCAAATGACAAAATTTCAAGTTTGGTGTCCAGCGTGGACTGAATCGTAATTTTTCCGGGGACTCAACCAGTACCCGGATTTTGTACCGGGTATAACAATAACCAGTTTTTTTTCGATTTCAATAACCGGGCCAAAATACCGGGTATTGGTTCAACCAGTACAAAATACCGGGTATCAAACCAATACCAGGGATTTTGGACCGGGTACCGGTTATCTACGGATTTTTTTTATGGTGCTACTGTTCACGTTTAATTTCCAATATAGTACCCAAAAACCAAAATTGTAAAAACGGTGTCCAGCGTGGACTGTTTTAAAATTTTCCCGGGTACTGAATCAGTACCAGGATTTTATATTATACCGATTTCAATACCCGGCCAAAAATCCCGGGTACCGGTTTAATCGGTATAAAATCCCGGGTATTGGTTAAAATTTCGTTTTTTGGCTCTTTCTCTAGGTGTGTAAAAAACATGTAGCGACGACCTCAAGGAACTCAATTGTCCCACAAGTCAAAAAAAATGGAACGATGTGTAGTACAAAGAATAACACTCGGAATATACAGATTACGGCATTACGCTTCCGAAGTATAGCAAAATCGGAAGACGCAATGTTAGGCAGCATTCCATTACTTTCCACGACTAAAGTAGATGCAATCGATTCAAAGAACCTTGCTTGTCCTCCGCTTCGATGGTCCTCCAGGAAATAGCTTCATGATCCACCCTAAACCCAAACTTGAAATTTTGTCATTTGGGTACTATTTTGGCAATTTACCATGAACAGTAACACCATAAAAAAATCCGATATTTACACGACGTCGGTCGTCCGCTCGTTCGTTCAACTAATTAATCTGTGGTATCCGTAGAATTTTACACGAGGTCGGTCGTTGAGATTTCAGTTTGGTACTTTCATGTACTTAACTCGTTGACTATGTCTCTCAACGATCAATCTGTTATCAGTATTCTTTCTCAAAATTGACCCATCGATTCCTTCCCGAAGCTTATTTCATTTATTTTTTAAGACATTTTCTTCGATTCGAGCAGGTGAATTGTGGTACATATGCGATAAGATGAGGTGAGTTATGGTCCATATTGGGACTGATTTGAAAAATGTTCAAAATTCACAGACCATTTTGTACACGAAGCTACCAACTCAAGTCAAAGCTCAAAGGGAGTGCAGTCCATGGCCTCTCTAAACTATGTAACTTATGTAAGATCACATAGCTGTATGCATTAATCAAATGGATATATCCTATTTCTTACAAAGCTAGATTCTCTTTCTCTAGGTGTGTAAAAAACATGTAGCGACGACCTCAAGGAACTCAATTGTCCCACAAGTCAAAAAAAATGGAACGAATGTGTAGTACAAAGAACAACACTCGGAATATACAGATTACGCTTCCGAAGTATAGCAAAACCGGAAGACGCAATGTTAGGCAGCATTCCATTACTTTCCACGACTAAAGTAGATGCAATCGATTCAAAGAACCTTGCTTGTCCTCCGCTTCGATGGTCCTCCAGGAAATAGCTTCATGATCCACCCCAAAACCCTTTCCACAACCTATATAGCAAGAAGAAAGGGTAAGATAGAAGGTTATCGTTAGCCACTCAGAACGAATATAAGTCAAATCTTAGCGTCTCTTGAACTGCAGAGTTTATCTAATGGGCTCTCTTGCTGAGCTGCAGAATTAAGAGAATGAGAAGCCTATCTCTTCATCAAAAGTGGTGTAATTAGAGTTGAGAAGAAACGTTTCCATGCAAATTCTCAGTTTTCGCAAAACAGAACAAGCATACTAAGCAGTTGAGCTGTCTGTTGTGAAAGCTTACCACATAAGCTCTCATTGGTATCTCAAAATTGTCAATTCAATCCAACAATTCAACCAGTAGTAATTAATATTCAGAGAGATCAGATAGTAGGTATTGGCCAAGAATCATACCTCGTCACCTTCATCAGCATAAGTAGGATTCTCATGCACCACACGAGAATCCGGTGTCCTCCTTTGGCCGCCCTCGTTCATCATACTTTGAGCGGTCAAAAGTTCTAGTCTTTGAGTTTGAAATTCAAGTTTCCTGGACAACTCCTTGTTCAAGTCCTTCATGAATGAAAGAGAGAAATGAACACATATCCTTAATTTGCAAAAATCAATTTTGTATACAAGCCTAAACTACGGCCTATCTTCTGATGAACTTTCTTCTGCCAATTTCGTTAAACAAAATCCTGGTTTCTTGACAAATGAAAAAAAGGGGAACAAATTGCATAGGTAAGGGATATTCAACAAAAAGCTTGTTAATTAAGCAAAAATGTCGACACAAAACTCCCACCATTATATCTTACATCCGAATAAAAATAGGTAAGGGATAATAAAACCTGTTCAAAAATACCTTTTAAAGCAGATTCAAACAAGAAAAAAAGAGGCTCGTTATTCAACGACAGAGCAACTAATGCAGCTATTTCAGTCTCAGATAGATGCTTAAGGCATCGTACATGATGTAGAAATGCAAAAATGGATATCATGGCTGATATCGGAGTTCAACATCCTGAATAAGGATGAGAAGCGACGTCGTGTGATTGCTGAGAATGGCATTTGAAGCAAAATGTCGCAATTACCTTGAGCTTTAAGCACTCAGACGACTCAGAGGCCAAAGCATGTATCAACTCTTCTTTCTCCAATGCTAACTGCATCAATTAGAGGTCAGAAATTGAGTACCCAATTATCCTTTCACTTTGTGGTGCAAAAGCCAAAAGATGCATTAAGACAATGCAACTTCATATATCTTGAAAGGCAGCATGCATTCTGTACCTCAGAAATTAATGCGTTGATGTTATGTATCATTCTCAGTTGTTCTGGAGGAACAGACATAGACGAATCTTCCAGATTTGAGAGTAACAAGAGGCTGTGATTGTCATTTGCAACAACGGACGCACCCTCTTGAGCATCCTGGTAGGAGATGCCAGGGCTGGTAACAACTGTAATGAACAAATAGTATTATAACTCATCCGACCACTTGTGCATAGGAGAAAATTTAAAAACCCTTGGATTGAAGATACTGTCTTTTTATGCAAAAAGATAATACGCATCTTCAGCTAATGAATTCACCTAAATCATCTGTACTGGTGGACATGTCTTTCTTATTGTCAGAGTTCCGATTGACATCAGCGGACTTGCCACTTGCTGAAGCCTTCCACAACTTAGACTGAAGCAGTTTCTTCTCTGCATCTCAGAAATAATAATGACTTAGGCACCGAAAGACTACTGGGTTCATAAAAGTTTATTGGATCAATATAAAACAAAGCAACAGCAGGGCGTGCGCTCAATGTTACCGGAACTGTCATATAAGCCTACAAATCGAAGAAAAAGAACCATCCAAATTAAGATCAATGAGATAGTTGAGGATGGCAAAAAGTGAAAACACACGAAAGGATCGAATTCAAGCCACAAGTATTATACCTTCCTGCTATGATCGAACATGCCAAACACAACTTCAAGGCATAGCAAATCAATTGATCTCTGACAATCCTAGCAGAAGTACCCACAAAAACTAGCAAGTTACACATCCTCTCCCCCTAACAGCTAAAAGTCCAAGCAGGCCCATTGTTCTCAATTGCTATCAAATTAAATACACGTTTTGGCAATAATTTTAACAAAGACTAAAAGCATGAATAAGATATATGTCAAACAAAACCTACCTTCCTGAAATGCGTCTATTGTCAACTGCAAATCTTGACGATCTTTTTCAAGGCTAGACATTCTCTTTCTGCGATATTTAGAAGCAACGTGTAAACCATAACAAATCAATGTCAAGAAGAATACATTCACAACTATGGAACTACAAATATCTCACAACTAAAGTAAAAGAAAATGTTGAGAAACTAAAATTGAAACCACTAAAAACAAATGCACTTTTGCACACAATGAAAGTAATCGCTATTAAGAACTAGAGAAGCTATCATGTTAGAATATTATAATGATGTACTCTTCATTACGATTCCTCTAGATAAGTGGGGGAGCTTCTGTTGTGATACAATACGGAACTCTTATCTCTTTCTCTAAATTTGTAATTACTGTTAAAATGTTATTGGATAGATCCAGAATTTTCCTTCTTCTGTATAAACAGATTGCGGGAGAGCTATGTACTACAGCAACATGGCTGCTTCCACATTGAAGTAGACATTGTATCTCATATCCAGAAAGCTTCAGCGCCTACCAACGCAAAATGCAAATGAAACTTTTTGACTGTAATGAACCCTCAAAAGAATGGAGAAAGCCATCATTTAGCTCAAGAAAAACAATGCAAAATGTTTCATGGGTATTCTTTCCAGCTATGAAATATTTGAATTTTGGCATCACTAGAATACCAAGTTACTGATTCCATTCATAAAAGTTATCAACAAATATAAGCCAAATTCCTTATCAAGTCTACAGCAGAACAATTCGAGTTTGCGAGGAATGCACGTGAACAATGTAGCAATGCAACAGATTCTATTTTTCATAGAGAAAAAGAGCACTACTTTTGTGAAACTATTTGAGACTGCATGTCCTCCAGCTGCCTCTCCAGCTTTAGTTCATTAGACCTTAGTCTCAGTGCCTGCATGGGTTAAAATGAAAAACATAGTAAAGGAACAGCAAGTTGGATTTTTATCCTTCTTGGTCAAGATTAGAACATCTGGTAATGGAACCTTGCATGCAGCCATGCATAGATTATAAACATGGTAAAGAGTGCTTAAGCACAAGAAGCTTGCAATGCATAACATAGATGAAAGCCAAGTTGGGCTAGATGAGTTGGTCAGGACCCTTCCTTATAATAGAGAGGACATTGGGATCAAATCCCATCACCCTCAACCCCTCCACCTATAAAATAACATAGATGCAGCATCCATGAGTGTGAGCTTCTAGAACTGGCAGGTAGGAAAGATCAATCACTGGTTTGAGTACAACCATTAAAGGCGTAAATGCCTCATAAGAGCAAGTAAGCCATCGTATACAAAGCCAGGACATTGGATTGCACACTGAGTTACAGAATATTACAGATCACAGAAAAAGAGCTACCTTTTCTTCTAAACCAATGACCTCAGACGCCAATAATTTTGCCCTCTCATCAGCAGCATTGCACTCAAGTTGAGCATTTGCATACTCATTTTTGACAGATTCAAGTTCTACCTGCCAAAATCAATATAGGCCGAGGGAGAATTAAGTATGAACAACCCCATTTACCAAATGCTTGAAAAGCCACACAACTTTGAAGTTAATTTTTCTTTAGACTGCAACAACAGAGAAGAAAAACAGGCGAGAGGGATGACAGAGAAGTTCTTCTGTCAATTAATCTGATCAACTTTTTTAATAATGGTATAAAACATATACATGAAATACATTTTGAATATTCATAGAAAGCATGGAAACCTTTTGAGTCATTCTAAAGCATTGGAGGTGTATCAACCCAACATCTAAATATAGTATCAGCTATCCACAACAATTAGCCGCCAATTCAAAAACCAAGCTCTAGCAATTCCAAGACAGTTATAGCAATTGAACAAAGAGAGCTACTATAGACATCAGAACTGCTGAAGACTTTCTAACAAAGCAAACAACAACTATGCTGAGGAAATATTTAACTTTGATTAGGAATTTCACATAAATCTGATCTTGAAAGCAGTACAACTAACCAAATGCTCCTTGATCTCTTGCTGCAACTTCTCCATGTCCGATTTGAGCTGGTTGACAACGCCTCTCTGGTAAAAGGTTGGACATTAACAAGATGTTTAACAACAAACGAAAACTGATGCAGCTGAAGCCCAACATAACAAGACCAATAGGTACTGTCAAACAGGAATAAAAAAGAGTCTACAAATGTTATAAATAGCTCGCAGCAACCAGAACCAGGTCCAAAATTATTCAGCAATGCTTTTTCAGCTTCGAGCCAATCTCCACAGCAAGTCGAATGGAGAGAGACATCGTTTAGGACAACATAAAACAAAGCAAGTTTCGAAATTTAAAATCATAGAGAGAGTTAACATCAAATGAGAAAATCAACCTTAGAATGTGATGCGTTGTGTTGCGTTAACTCGTAACAAGAATGGCAATGTTATTGAGAGGGGGGACACAGTGTGTTGAGGAATGTTTATTTTCGAGAGTTTGTTAAAGATTAGGAATTGTAGATGTTGGCTTCGTTTTTTAAGACAGATCATGAGCTAGTCATCCAGCTGAGAAGAGAGAAGAAGAGGACGATTTTATAGTGTTAGTTTTAGTTGTAGACTCAAAATGAGTCCAATATCAAGAAGAAAAGGCATTGAATGTGAGGAAGTTATGGGCATGGAGTGTTTTTTGGGGAAAATCGTTACATTTTTCTATTTTTTGGTTTATTTTCCAGGGTGGTAGGTGAGTTGGAGGTAATTGGTAAATGGTTGGTTAAAGGCTAAATGGTTGGACTGATAGTTCTCACAACGACCGATCAAATAGAAAAAATTAACAAGAATAGTTGGCGAGGACCAAACCTGCTGGTTGTAATTATCTGTCAATGAAGAGTTTTCAGAAGCCAAGGAATCTGCAAATGCTTGAGAAGCTTCAAGGGCTCGTTGCAAAGCGTACTTCTCTTGTGTCAAGTCTTCAATATGCTATATAGCAAGTCCATCAAGGGTAAAAACATGTGAATAATTAGTAATTACGCAAATCAAGGACAACACACCACAGATGTGATGTCAAACAGTCTAGAGCTGACAATTACAGCATAAAAGGATCAAACATTGAAAATTGGAAGATAAAATATTGCACTTGACTAGCAATACAGAAAGCTTGTTCAGGTTCCATTTTATCTTTTTCCACCCTACTCGAACATAAATTATGGAACAAAAAACATAATGGAAAGCAGAGATGCCAACAGGATTAATGGGAAGAAACAAGCTAAGAGAATCTTTGCAAGTGATATAGTTGCATTAGGTGTCGCACCAAGTAAGAACACTCAGCTAAGTCAAATAATGAAACAATATGGCCCCTAAGACATACATTTAAAAGTATATGTTAAAAACATGGGCTGTCAAAGGGAAAGGATCAGAGGAGTGAGGCTGAGCCATTACCTGTTCCAAAGCCGAGAAGTTTTCATCTTGCTTAGGATGATGATATGGTTCTTCAGCAAAATTTCTCTGAGCGTAGAAACTTGGTAGGTCATTTGCATCTGTGGAATGAGATGCAAACTTCATTGGATGATCAGCTAAGCTAGGAGAAATCTTGGGCTTCAAACTTGAGAAAGACCCAGCATTATCCTTCTCCGAGATTGGAATTTGGAAGTTGAATGATGTTTGTTCATCATTGCCATTGGAATTTTCATTTTGTATAACAGCAGTTCCTCTGTGGGGATCGGTTGGCTGAGATGTAGTGCCGAGATTAAGAGAATCAAGGAAAGACGGACGAGATCTTCTATGGGTTTCAGATGTAGGCATATATGTTGATCTATCATATGATGAGTCGTTGATATCTGAACCCAAACCTATAGTTTTAGAATATTCCGTGGCTGCGGTGTGCACACTAGGGAATCCCTTAGCCAGACTGCCAAAATTAGTGTGCCCAAAATTGGGAATTGCAGTCTCACTTAATTGTTTGTTCTGATCCAAGTGATTCTCAGCTTCGCGCGTGGAACCAAACGTGAAAACGTTGGGCCGAATAGACTCAACTGGAAAATCAGGAGAGGGACATCGATTACCTTTTAATCCAAAGAACTTAAGCAAACATAAAGCACAATTTGTAGCTTCAATAAACAGAAGCAGCTTTAAAGCATGGTAGAGTGAACATAACAAGAGCTACAAAAACTTTTTAAAAATTGGAAAAAAGAAAAACAACACGAAATTATATCAACCACAAGAACAGTAAACATACCTCCATTATCAAGCATGCTGCCATATTTGAGTTTAGTTTGTGGCACAGGACTGCTACAATTAGAGGATGATGTAAGGACATGCGATATAGGGGAACTAAATGGCAAGTCCTTAGAAAAATTGCTTCCCAGTTTCAGTTGATTTGATTCCAGCCCACTGGACTGGCTGAAACTAATATCTGAATCCTGACTTGCTGGATTGTCCAGCGAAATGAACTGCTCGGATAAAGATCTGTAAGGAAGTCCACTTTGACTTCCAGCATAAGTCCCTGAGTCGCGACTAGCTCTCTCGGAAACTTCATTGAATCTCCTGTAACTGTCACTACCTGTACGTTGCTGCAGTTCATCTGCAGATGAATTGCTATCAATGCTGATGCTCGGATTATTAACATCTGCATCCTTGAAGGATCTTGGCTCAACTACTTTGCCAATATCATTTTGGGTATTTACACTTATGATAGAAAGAGCATTTGTTTCAACACTTCCAGCAGGTCCTTCAGATGTCACAGCTCCATTTGAATTTGTGATCCGTGCTTGCTCAGTCTCCGAAGGTTTTCCGTTATCTTGGCCGGTCTCATAAGCATTAGGTAGGCTAGTGGCTACTGCCTTTCTGGCTTTCTCAGCTACCTTCTTCTTGCGGAACTCCTCAAGCTAGGAAAAAAAAAAACCAAGAAGTTCCTCATTCAGGAAGTTCAAAAAAGAATGATATTCATCAGTGTACCAGCTAATAGAATTCATTTATATTACATTTCCAAAAGAACCCCTGAAGAAAATGCATCTACATCAGAAGTCTGAATGTTAAGAGCAACCCAAGGGTTTCCTAGCCCCTCCAGCTTTTAAAGTGAAATAATTTTATTTAGAACCTAATCTTTATCAAATAAAGATGATACATTTTGTTGAGAAAACACAAACTAAACCCCAGGAGAAGCAATTCAACATGATTCCGACCCTCCAAAATCAACCAAACCAAGGAAAATCATGCTTTTCAATACCACTGACACGAAAGAGCATGCCCAAAATAAGGACGTTGCTTTTCTCCGCAAGAAATTCCAGAGCATACCACATGAAAAAGAAAAGATTCATCCTCGACCCCGTCCGTACAGAATCTACTAAAAATTGCACACAGTTTGCCCTCTCTACCACCTCCACGCCATAGAATCTAACCTAATCAAACGCTCACATAAATGAAAATTATTAATCCGCAAGAAATGCGAGAGATCAAAATCTCAAAATTGAAATTGAAGCGTACCCGTCGCTTCCCAGCCTCGAGATGGTCCTGCTTCCGTGAGCCCGACAACACCTGAGCCGACGCCATCTAACCGCTTCGAAACCGAACATGCGAGGGAAAGAAACAACACCGTTTTATAATTAAAAGAGGAGCGGCAATTTGATTCCACCGGAAACGGTGAATTTTTCAGGGGATAAACAACGGGAGAAACCCTAGAATCTCGACGAAACAAACGATCTGATCTGATCGGGGAGAGAGAGAGAGAGAGAGAGAGGAGGACGGGGGGCTATATTAATGGAGGGTTGTAATAATCCAGGCCAGGCAGATCTCCTCCTGGATTTTCTCTTCTCTTCTCTTCTCTTCTCTTTTTCCTATTTTTTCTTCGTTGTTTTTTTTATTTTTATTTTTTTATTGTTTAGGTAGACACTTTATTTAAATTTTGGAGTTTAAATTTTGGGGGGCTGTGGGATAAAGAAAGACGACGGGTGAAATGGCAGCTTCGTACGGCTCTATCGGCGGGGTGTGGTTTTGTGCTGACGTCGCTCGCTGTTGGTACTAAAAAGTAAAAAGGAAGCCTACTTAATTTGTTTTCCTACTTGGGATGTCAAAATTATTTCGTAGCTTTTTTAATTATTTGACCAATTAAATTTAATCCAGTGTAGATCTTGCATGGTGTCATTGACAGCAATTCGGAGATTAGGAAAGGGTTTTAACTTGAATCTCGATTACAAATTCGGTCGAGAAGAAATTTATAATATGTAACTCCATAATTTGAGCATCAACCATTCTACCCATTGGTTCCTGTACATAAAGATCTTATTATACACATTCAAGAAGTATAATTATTGTTTTCAGGTATACCGCTCAATTGCGTATAATTCCTCATACTTTACAAAGA
The DNA here is from genome assembly GCA_012979155.1 of Hypericum perforatum. Lineage (NCBI taxonomy): Eukaryota > Viridiplantae > Streptophyta > Magnoliopsida > Malpighiales > Hypericaceae > Hypericum > Hypericum perforatum. The sequence continues at coordinate 19,950 of SOPF01020355.1, forward strand.
AACAATTAACACTTAAAAGCATTATTCATTATATGGGAGATTTTTTTTTAAAGAAAATATGGGGAGATTGAATTGGGTATTATCTCAAATATTCTTGGTAACACCATCCTACTAAAATCTGGACAGATTATATTGCACGCGGGCAACTCCTTATTACATGGTCTTCCGATTTCGTGCCTCCTCTGCCCACTCCTCCAACATAGTATTAATGCCGAGCGAGAGTATACATCGTATTTAAGAGTTCGAAAATTGAACGAGTTATATCTATATTAAATTAGAAATTTTAATAATTAGTATGGGTGGGAAGATGAATTTATTTTTTAGTAACTTTTTAAGTGAACCAGAAGTTTTTTTTGCACTTAAAATGATGTACAAAAGTGTTTGAACTAAACCATATAAAAGTATCATTATCCATTAACTTATATGAACTACATTATTTGTAATCTGTGCCGTCGGCGTGGTATTAATTAAAAAAAGGCAAATTACTCCCTAATCCTTGATCTTAATCGAATTCTTTTATCGGGTCCCTCCTTTCTCATAAATGACTTAGCCGTCCCTGTATTTTGAAAAAATATTGGCCTCGGGTCCTTGGTTGACTTCAGCACCCGTTTTTTCATTTTTTATCATGTAAAATGACTATTTTATCCTTCACAAAAAGACAAAAATAAGATGAAATTTGCCATTTTGTGAAGGGTAAAATAGTCATTTCACATAAAAAATAAAAAAATGGGTGTTGAAGTCAACCAAGGACCCAAGGCCAATATTTTTTTAAAATACAGGGACGGCTAAATCATTTTTAAAAAAATAGGACCCTAAAGGAGATTGTAATTAAGACTAAGGACCAGAGGATAATTTGCCCTTAAAGAAATTATATAAAGTATTTCGCCCATTCATTAATGAGTTCGACGGTAATAACGAACGCTCAGGGAGTGGATTCATTGGGGACAACTTTTTAGTCTCCATATGGGGACTACATAAACCCAATATTGAAAAAAGGGTGTTTTAGTAAAACCACCTAACCTTTTTAACAACCCACTTTCTATTTCCAATTTTGAATAACCCACTTTCTCTCTCCAATCAATCTATTCAACTTCCATTTTTTGAATAACCCATTTCTCTCTCCAATTAATCACGTACTGGTTTTCTCGTTATCACATACCGATATTCTCGATATAACGTACTGGTTTTCTCTTTCTGACATACTGGTTTGGTCGTTATGACGTACTGGTTTTCGCTTTAAGACTGACTGGTTTTCTCCTTATGACTTACTGGTTTTCTCCTTATGTGTTGCTAGTTTTCTCTTGATGACATACTAGTTTTGTAGTTATGACTTACTTATTTTCTCTTTCTAACTTACTGGTTTGATCGTTATGACTTACTGGTTTTCTCGTTCAGAGTTGGTTTTCGCTTTAAGACTTACTGGTTTTCTCGTAATCACGTACTGGTATTCTCGATATAACCTACTGGTTTTCTTCTTATGACCTACTGTGGTATCCTTGACTTGCTGATTTTTTTTTCAAACCAGTATCTCATAATTATCAAACTAGTATCTCTTTATTTTTAAACCAGTATCTCTTTATAAGTAAACCAGTATATCATACTTATTGGTTTTCTTTGTCTGACGTACTGGTTTTCTCCTTATGACTTACTAGTTTTTTTCTTATGACTTGCTAGTTTTTATTGTTGAGATACTGGTTTTCTAGTTATGACTAATAGTTTTCTCTTTATGACATACAAGTTTGGTTGTTATGACTTATTAGTTTTCTCGTTTAGACCTACGGGTTTTCTCTTTATGACGTACTGGTTTTTTCGTTATGACGTACTGGTTTAAAGTTTCTCTCTCCAATCAACTTCCCATTTTTTGAATAACCCACATTCTCTCTCCAATCAACTTTCTATTTTTGAATTACCCAACTTTCTCTCTCCAATCAACTTTCTATTTTTGAATAACCCACCTTCTCTCTCCAATCAATCTATTCAACTTCAAATTTCTCTCTCCAATTATTTTAGTATTGGTTTTCTCGTTTTGACTTACTGGTTTTCTCGTTCAGACTTACTCTTTTCCTCGTTCTAATGTACTGATTTTCTCGTTCTGACTTATTGGTTTTCTCGTTCTCACGTACTGGTTTCCTCGTTCTCACGTGCTGGTTTCTTCTTTCTCACGTACTGGTTTTCTCGTTCAGACGTACTGATTTTCTCCTTATGGCCTACTGATTTTTTCCTTATCACTTGCTGGTTTTATCTTTCTTACTTACCGGTTTTCGTAGGAAAGTGAAAGTGAAAGGTAATAGTCAAATCAGATTTTGTGTAGTGGGTTAGGTAAAAGTCAATAATGCCCTTAATGGATTATGGACCATTGGATTTGATTTTCTCAAGATCCAATGGCCCATATTGGTGTCCCCATATGGGTACACCCATTTAATTGTCGCCAGTTAATCCATTTCCGAACGCTCACACCAAGGTTTGGGATCGGACACCGATAACACCCACCCACCCACGCGGCCACGCCTCATCGCTCCGCGTGAGTTGACCCAGCGAAGCCCAGGTCAACGATACTCGGAAGGAAGGAGAATGGAGGAGAGGGAGAAAGGGACAGTGGGTGGGGGAGGGGAAGAGAGATGGAAAGGAGCCATATCCAATCTAACGGACATGGCTTATAATCTGGAGTCCCTCCAGAAGCTACTCCTCAAGAAAGCCGTCTTCGTTGATGAAGATACTTTCTCCAAAGCCTCCCTTACTTCCGAACAGGCCCGTACCATCAAGGTAATAATTTTAGTTAATACCCAATTTTCCCTAATTGGGCTGTTCTTTTTTTTGTAAAGGTAAAAAATTTACACCAATAATTACACGGTTTGGGCCCTGGACTTGATGTTGAAGTTGGTTGGGAGCTTACTTGTTGAGATGGTGTGTATATCCAAGAGCTTGACTTTGTATCTTGTGTATGTAGTGAGGGATTTGAAGAGGGAGCTTGATCGGTTTTGTTGTTCCTTGTGATGTACTTTTAGTACTTGTAGTGGATACGAAGAGGCGTAGTTTGGTGGCTGCAAATCAGTTGCGGTTTATGGCCAGTGGTAGTTTGTATTGATCACTAATTAGGGCGGGTTTTTATGCTCTTAGAACATGTAAACTCGTATGGACTCTTTTGTATGTGTGACTGGAGAATAAGTTTTTTGTTATTGGCTTTCTGAGGGAGCAATGGTGTGAATATCCTCCCCTAGAACTGCAACGCTCGCTCTGCAGTTAGGCAGTTGTTGGCGATATGAGATGTGGTTCCAAGTTATGGAGCAAGCATAAGGGTTGTTGATGGATTGCATTTGGAATGTTACCTTTTTCATAGAACTGTCAGGTCTGTAACACAAGGGAAGCTATGTTTGGATGGTGAGAACAACGTAACTGGTCTTTTGGGCATGTTGACTACAAGGGACCTCATAGAAGTCCAATCATTTGATGGTTTTTGGATATATAGTTTAGAAACTTGACATTCAATTAGCTCGTGTTCTGATGAGGAAAATGCCATATATTCTGATACAAAAAATTATTTTAGGCTAAATGAGCTCAGATCTCTGTTGGCATGTGTTCGCTCTTTCTTATTTGCTGTTACGTTTGAAGTTTCAATCTCCTTTATATAATGTAGGAGTGTTGTTTGTAGGTTCTTGAACAAAGAGTTGAAACTCTTGAAAGGGAACTTGATGCAGCGATCTCTGCTGGTGCTCGTGCTCGTGCAGAAAAAAGGCAAGCTGAGGCATCTCAGAAAGCTGCTGAGTTACGTGCACAAGAGGTTACTAGAGAACTTGAGAACACAACTAGTAAGTATTTCCATTTTACTTTGTTTGAAGGTGATCTATGATTGATTTTGTACAAGCACCACTGAAACAGTCCACTGTAAAGCCATGCCTTATTGTGTGAACCCTAATTGATTTTGTACAAGCACCACTGACGGTGATCTATAATTGATTTTATACAAGCACCCTTAACCCTAAACAAAAGAAATATCTTATTGTATTTTCTTGTTCTGATGAATTGGGAATAACTGAGTCATCGCTTTTGATCATTTGAATTCAGCCTTGGGTAAAATATGCTTCTTTGGCTATGGTCCCACCTGCGGTTGGTTGGGAAAAAAAGACAATAATACATGGTCAATTATAGTTCCAAACACTGAGAACCCCTCACGCAAAATATCATGTTCCAGAATCAGGCACTAATGGACCCAAAATATCACCCATCTGCTCTGTGTATTTTTCATGTCTTTTCACTTTGCGACTGTCGATTTTGAGGAAGGAATGGATTTCATCACTTTTCTAAAGCTGTTAAAGATTTTGCTATGATATCAATGCATTTGATTAAACAGCACAAGCACTGAATTGGTTTATCCAATTTGTTGATATTGGAAATCTGTAGAGATTATGCGTGTATGGCTAATATTAGTATCTCACTTGCTGAAAAGTTATCCGCCAGAAACTTTCTTAGATCCTTTAACTAAAAACTTTTGAACCACTTCTAGTCTTCCACTTGAACCCTGTGTTCAATTTTTCTGCCTGTATCTGTGTGTGTTTCGGTGCTGCCATGGAGCCGCACTATCTCTGGAATTTTCTATTTCCTTGTAAATATTGATGAATGTGCTTGTTGCTTGTCATGAATTCGACTTGAAAGTGAGCCCCTTCGGCACACGTGAGTTTCTAACTTATGTATGCTGGATGTTTTGTGGCAGAGGTGTTTGAACTGCACATGGAAGAGCTGCGAACAAAACAAGAAGAAATTTCTAAGCGGGATAAAGACATAAAACTTCTAGAGGCTATAATTCAGACCCTTGGTGGAAAAGAAGATTCAAGTTCAAGAAGTTAATGATTTTTCTTCCGGTTTTCCCCTCGCTTTTATTCCACCCTGCGATACCAAAGACAGGCGGTCCTTTTGTTAGTATCTTGTATGTTGACCCCTCTCCATATGCAGTGTAGTGCGGTTTCTTAAGCCAAACAAATGAAGCTCTTGACTTGTTTCACGGCACCGATCCGGGGGCACGTCAGATGGCTGGCAGCGCCACTAAAGAAGAGCTCATTTGCATCTGCGGCGGTCGATGCAATCTCAGCTCAGGACCCGATAGTGAATATGGCTGGTGAAAAACTTAAGAATCTGATTTAGTTATGCTAATCATGTAATAATCTATTATCGTCGGGCTAGATGTAGAAGAATTATGCTTGTGACAGAGATTGCAGTAATCACCACCGAGATTATTGAAAACAAGTTCCTCCTCTCTCTGCTGTTATCTCTTCCAAGTGCCCCATCCCTAGAATGAGCTCATCTCTCAACTTCCGGCCTTGACAGGATTATTAAAAGATATAAAGTGTTGCAGAAAAGATGCCATCAGAATATACCTCTTAACTCTAGAAAGTCTTGTTTTTTAGAATAAATTTTCAACTGATTTTACATCAAACCCCTTGATCTCTGCCAAGTTTCTTCTACTGCACAAATAATATATTCGGAAGGAGGCAGGAAGCATTGAAGTCATAGTAATTCATCAAACTAGTCAAAAAGATGCGGAAACCAAAGCAAAGTCCTTCAAGTAACCTTGCTTCCAGGCCAAGGAAGACTAGTCCTCAACGCAACCCGATTACCCTTTAAATAAACCTCACCACGCAACCCTCGCCCTTAACAAACAACCTTCAACTCTCTCAGGATTTTAGCATGGAGGACGTGAAGCTTCACGGGTTATGGGCAAGCCCATTCAGCCAAAGGGTCATTTGGGCTCTGAAGCTGAAGGGTGTAAGCTACGAGTATTTCCCTGAAGAGCTCGAAAATAAGAGCGATCTGCTACTCCAGTACAACCCGGTGTACAAGAAGGTGCCAGTCCTTGTCCATGGCGGGAAGCCAATATCCGAGTCGCTCATGATTCTCGAGTACATCGACGAGACTTGGCCCCAGACCCCAGCACTCCTCCCCAAGGATCCATTCGAGAGAGCCAACATCCGTTTCTGGGCCAAGTTCATAGATGACCAGGTAATTATTGTTGTTTCTTAAGTATCCATATATTGAGAATATGTTGTCAGCACAATTCTTACGACATATTGGTGCAAGGAAACATCATAGAAAAACTAATGTACTATTGAAAAGACAATGATATATTAGGCAAAGACAATACTTAAATCTTTTTTTTCAGCAATAGGCCCGTGTATCCATTCTACTTGATCACCATCTTATTACATCATTCCGCTCATCTTTTTTACCAAGAATTCCGTAGTTTAACATTTTTCACGTGATTACAGGTAAGACCGATGTTCGCATTCTTCCGGCTCGTCGGAGAAGAGCAAGAGAAAGCCATAAGCAACAACTTGGAGGTGTTGAGAACCATAGAAGAGCATGGTCTTGGTGACAAGAAATTCTTCGGAGGTGATACACTTGGACTTGCCGACATTACCCTCGGTTGGATTGTCCATACCTTCGCTGCTATTGAAGAGATATCTGGTATAAAGTTTGTGACGGCCGACAAATTTCCTCGACTCCATTCCTGGTCGCAGAACTTCAAGGCAGTTCCTGAGATCAAGGACAACTTGCCAGAGCATGACAAGGTCCTGAGCTACTTCAGAGAGAGGAGGGAGTTCTGGATGAAATCCGGTGGCCACCACAACCATAAATAATTTCTTCAATTTATCATCCGAATCCGTAGTTTGATTTTGTATTATGAGTGTTTTTACCTGCATGTGGTTCGGATTTAAGGGTCTCGGCCTCTCTAGATTGTAAACGTCCCCTTCGGATGTACCTCGTTTACCGTGTGCTCCTCCCGAATCTACAGATCACTGTTATTATAAATAAACTATCATTCACATATAAAGTATCTCACCGGGAAAAGTTATGCTATGATTAACTTACCAAAAATATTAAACAACACATATCACACAAAATGCGGAATTGGAAAAACACACTAGAAATATCATTAAAATTTTTTGCAAGTCTTGAAATGCTAAAGCGCCACAAATTCTAGATGGTATCCAAGGTGTGTGACCCCGCTCGATTATTGTGAATTCGTTTGGTGGGAGTGATTGTTGTGGTGTGTAAGAATTATCTATTATATTTAGATAATTTTATTAAGATAAATCTCATGTAATTATATTAAGTTGGTTATGGATGACCGGAATCGGAGAGCAGTGTGATTTTTTTTCTTTTTTCTGGGAATTTGTATGTGGAATATGTAAAGGGTGTGTATTAAAAATTTGTGAGATTTTAAAAAATATATAATATAATAAAAAAATGTCTACGTGGTGGTATATCACGTGATCATTGTTATCCGATGTAGTATGTAGTCAAAATTGTCAATCTCTGGTTGATGTTTTATAGTACCACAAATGTTTTGTTTTAAAACTACAGCCTTTTAAATGTCAAATGCTAAAACTATAGAATATTAAATTGTAATTTGCCCTAAAAAATTAAAGTAAAAAACAGTTTTTACACAAACGAGCCAAGAAGGATCACCGTAAAAAGAGCCATTGACTGACGACACGACAGGACACGACACAAGTTCCTTGTCGTATCCGACATGGTCAACCTTAAGCGAAGCAAAACAACAGAGAAAAGAACAACTGAAGTGAGAGTATTTAAAGTTCCCCAAAACTAATAAAATCCTTTCACCTCATCGACTGCAGTAATTTGTTTGGTCTTATATACCACTTTTGTAAGAAAAACCACGCACCCCCATCATCCTCAACCACCCAAGCAACTTCTGCCACGTCAGCACCGACCTCATTCGCTATACTAGTTCCCTCTCCTCCAAGTCCCCTTCACGGAGGAGGAGGAGGAGGAGGAGGTGATGGAGGAAGCGGGAGGGTGGAGATGAAGAGGAAGAAATTAGAGGAGGAGGAGGTGGGGCCCATAATTGTAATAACAAGGGACCACTAGAGGTGTTTGGGATGGACCTAATGACGAAGATCTTGAGCTACCTCGACGCAAGCAGCCTGGCACTATCTACCGTTGTCTCCCGCGACTGGCACGTCGTCGCCTCCAGCGACCGCCTTTGGTCCTCCATGGTTTCTTCTCTCCCTTTTCTCTGATGCTCCTTTTTTGTTGGGATTTTGGAGTTTCCCTCGATGCATGTATAGATTATACTCCCACTACTGATAACTAATCAGCTCTTTCGTATAACAAATAAGTAATCGCCCGTCGGTTACTGTGTTGGACCTGTTTATAGTGTGGAAGATCCATATACTCTTAGGTTATGGAAAATTTTTAATTATCAGGGACAATTGATCTAATGAGAATTATGGCTCGTTGTGTTCACGCGATCCTATTTAAAAGCATGATAGCCCGATGGGCTTGATTTGAGGGGAGCATGTTGGAGAGAATCCCATTGTCGAAAGTAGCAAATGTGTTAAACCTGTTTGCAAGTGTGGAAGATTCACCTAGCCATTGTCGTAGTTTTTAGTGTATTTCACTATCTGATTCCTGGAGTAATTCTGTTTTCTGTTGCTCTTTAATTTATTGCATTACGATTCAGAAATGATTAAACATTCGAGTATTTTGCAGTGCGAGGGATTGTGGTTGGGGAAAGCACACATACCTCGATTGTCACAAATGCGGGGTTTGTCAAAGTTCGCCGCATATTCTTTAGCTGTTACGGATGGTAAACGTGTGAGTAATGAGATATTGCTTTGCTTCACTCTGCATCTATTTGCTTTCGTTCAGTTGATTTTCTCTTTACACCAATGCTCCTGTGCTTATATGACACCAATTAAGTTCTCTCTTAAGCTCATTATCCTTTTTACTTTTGATTTTTGCAGACTCGTATCAGAAGGGATGATCTATGTGATCATGCGTGGGAGTTCCGTTTCACTAAGGTACCTCATCCAAACCTTGTTTCAATAGTTTTATTTACCAGAATAGTAGCAGTGTATTACGCATCAGACTAACGTGAATGTGTATGTAATGCATCTAGTTGATGCCCGAGGTTTAGTTGCTACCTCGCTAGACCTTGTCAACAATATCAGGGTAGTATTCTACACCAAGCTGTCATGTGGTCCAGAAATCTTGTGCTGTATTTTCTCGTGAGTCACACAAAAAGATCTAGCCCATTGGGATTTTGTTTGGATAAGAATCATGGTGATTAGCATTAAATTGTTTGACATGCTTCAGTTGAAAGTAAAAGTGAGGTCCGGTTATGCATCCTTTGCAAGGCTGACGAATCAATATCATGAAGCGAATTTCACCAAGTAGAAGTAGCCTGTGAACTTTGTTGTGGTGACGAATTATGTCCTATTTCCATAAGTTTTGGCCGACCATTGAACCTTTACATGATCCTATTGCATACTTCAACAAGTGGAAGTTGCTTGTGAACTTTGTTGGAGAACCTCAAGCGTACAACCTCTTTGGCGTTGCAAGTTTTCTGTTCGGGAAATCACTTTCTATTCTAAATTCTGATAGAATTGTCAATTGGCGTTGTTCGACCTGTCATCTGATTCTTATTTCTTGTGAAAATATTAATGTACGATAATAATGTTGTGCCGGCAGCTCCAGAGTATTGGAGAAACCTTGACCCGTACTGGAGTGGTGCTCACCCTCTTATGCACCGCTACTTCCACCAGGACGAGAGCTCAAGCGCTGATCCTGACGACAAGGTCTGGGGAGGTCATGAATGCAGCTACTCGATTGTAACTAGTCTCATTGGCGAAGGAGAGATCAGGTCGCACTATGTTCGGATGAACCGATGGTCGACATTGTCCGTGCAAAGGAAACAGGACTGGAGCTGGGAGATGTCCAACAACCTCTGCTGCTACTTCAGTCTCCCTGATGCTCACAAGAAAGGCGGGACTGGCCCGCTTTTCGAATGGTTCGGATGAACCGATGGTCGACTTCGTCTCCGCAACTCAATAATTTCTCTGATATATAAATGTAGTTGGCATAGTTTGAAGTGCATATCTTCCACATTAGATATTGTTCATACTATTTAGAATTGATAGTTACGTGTCCAAAATGTATTTTTGCGCGTAGAAGTGCGCAAAGCCAATAAGATGATAAAAAAGTGCTTAGACTTGCTTGCTCAAGCTGATGTGTATCTTTTTCTTCCACGGTCTGTCAACACGTGCCAGGTGCGCAGACTTGCCATCTGTTTCAAGAGCTCAGTTGGCACCACGTGGCATTTGTGTTGCTGCATCATTATTTTTTTGTATAGTATATGCTCTATAAATCTCTATTAATTTTTAGACCATAAATTCCTATATGACCTTGCATAATTAACATCATAAAATTAACCTAATAATATTTCAAAAAAATTATGTCTAGTTCATTTTTCAAGTTATATTTCTTCGGTTAAAAACAATCCCGAAAAATGCTACCACTTAAATGGAAACTTATCACCTGATGACAAGTGATTGATCCACTAGGCTACGTATACAATAAGCCGCCAATTCCTCAGAAACCAAGATTACACTCGGAAACTACTCCCTCTGAAATATGATGATCAACGTTCATCATGACAAGATTTCAATTAGTCAAATTTTCACAGGGTCATCAGTAGTCCATGTCCATGCCAGGTCCCATTGCCGGTGCCGCCTTCTCGTCCTTGGGAAGCTCCGTTACTATGGCCTCGGTCGTGGTCATCAACGATGACACACTGCACGCAGGAACACGAAAATGTGCAGTTGATTGGCAATGATGAGGAGTTTGACGAGACAAAATACAGGCCGGACAGAAGCGAGGATTAGAAGTTAGTTACCTTGCGGCATCAACCAGGGCGGTCCTGATCACTTTCAATGGATCAATGATTCCAGACTTCACCATATCAACATATTCACCTGTAGTGCAGCAGTGGTCGTGTCATCTACATGTACTCCCTGACTAGATAATGAGCCGTTACATCGAGAAGGGAGATGCATGCATACCTTTAGCTGCATCGTAGCCCAAGTCGGGGTTATCTTGCTCCAGTAGCTTACCGACAACGACAGCACCCTCAACTCCAGCGTTGGAAGCTATTATATGCACAGGCGTCTGCAATATGGTTTTTTTAAAGGGTTATCTATATACAAGATTCAACTTTGAGATCCACCAATCCAAAACATGGATGATTTGAAATCTATAGCATATATTAATTTACACAATATGCATATCAAACAAACCTTCAAAGCATCCTGGATAATTTGGACACCGATCTTCTGGTCAAAATTGGCAGTTTGCAACTTATCCAACTCTTTTGCAGCATAGAGAAGAGCCACACCACCACCTAGAGAACATAATAACGTTTAACAACTCATCCACTGCTTGTTATTTCTAACGTAAGCACCAAATCAAGGAAAATGAAGGGTACCTGGCACAATGCCCTCTTCTACAGCCGCCTTTGTTGCATTTAGAGCATCTGTTACTCTATCCTTCTTCTCACCCACTTCAGCTTCACTAGCTCCTCCAATCTGTCATGTGAAATAAACAGAGAATCATATATAAAATTTCACGCATTGTTCTTGTACCACATCAAATATAATTCATTCCAATGCGTATGACTTCATGAAAGCATGCGACAAACCTTCAATACAGCAACGCCACCAGAGAGTTTTGCCAGTCTTTCTTGCAGCTTCTCTTTGTCATAGTCAGAAGTGCTCAACTCCATGGCAGACCTTATCTGAAAAAATAAAAGGTTAACCATGGTTTCGAAGTCCACAAAAAATATAGTAGACAGTAAGAGAGAAAATATACCTGTTCGCATCTTTCTTCGATAGATGCTTTGTCGCCAGCACCATCAAGAACCACTGAATCATCCTTTGATATAGTAGCCTACAAGCAAACAAAAATTGGCATCTAAGAGACAAACTTTGAAATATCAGCCCGACAAAAGAAAAATAAATTCATGTACCGTTTTTTCTTGCTTAGATATACCCATACAAGAGGCCAATGAGGATATTTTACCTTTTTACAGCTACCAAGCATATCAAATTCAACTTTTTCAAGATTGAGTCCGAGCTCTTCAGTTATGACCTAAAACATGGAAAACAATGTAAACATGTGACAAACTGATTCCAGCAAGCACGAGCAATAATCATGCAAAGCAGAATAACAGTTACTTGGCCTCCGGTGAGGGCGGCAAGATCCTGCAAACCAGATTTCCTGTTCTCTCCAAATCCAGGTGCTTTAATGGCACAGACCTGTAACAAAGATCAAAGACACATCAGCCAGCACCAATGAAGACCCATAATTTGGATGAATAATATGTAGAAAACAAACCAACAGATAATCAGCAGCACAAAGTATCGTACTTACCTTGATTCCAGCACGAAGCTTATTCAAAATAAGTGTGGCCAGGGCCTCACTCTCAACATCCTCAGCAATAATTAACAAGGGCCTTTGTCTCTGCACATTTATAGATACTTTCCTTAGTAGCAAAGCTCAAACATGACGTTTAAGAGCATTAGAACATTATTCTGGGAAAAATCAATGAGAACCGAGTCCTTACCTTCAGAGCCAACTCCAAAACTTTAACAATAGCAGTTACACTTGAAATCTTCTTTTCATGAATTAGAATGAGTGGATCATCCAATTCCTGTGAAGCCAACAAAATCCGTCGCAATAAGCATTCATGCAGAGTTAACAATGGTGATAAACAGACCAGCATTCTAGAAGATTTAAATGTTGACAATAGGAAGGAGCAAAGCCTTACACATTTTTGGGTTTTCGGGTTCGTAATGAAGTATGGTGATATATAACCCCTGTCCAGTTTCATTCCCTCGACCACTTCAAGTTCATTGTACAATGTCTTCCCATCCTGCAGTAGTCATTAGATTCAGATATCTATCCCACAGAACACAAGGATGATAAACTAATTCCTATTTGGTTGAAGTCCAATAGCTACTACATTTCCTTGAAACAAAAAGCTTCACAATTTTAAAGAGTACTAAAAAAAATGTGTTTGGTGGGAAGACTACCAACGGTAGTCCTAAGTAGACCCACTTATTTGAGAATCACAATACTATTTATATTTAAAAATGAATAAATTGGATGACAAAACCAGTATGATTTACAGCCAGGTATCTGCAAGTTCAAAGACTAAATTTCAGAGCTTCATATCTTTGCAGATAATCATCCTTTTACAGAAAATGAAACAATGAACAACCACAATGCAAGACAACGAAAAGGTTTGCTTCATCTCCGACACAATGTCTTCCATTAGTACCCATAGTAACTTATGTCCTGAGAACTTTTGCATAACAATGTAGTTAAAAGTTACCTGAATTGTGATGACCCCCTCTTTGCCAACCTTTTCCATGGCCTTTGCAATGAGCTCACCAATTTCTCGCTCTCCGTTTGCAGATATGGTACCAACTTGTGCAATTTCCTCAGATGTGCTGATCATTCGTGCTCTGCTTTTCAAGTTGGTCACAACAGAATCAACTGCCATACTGATACCCCGCCTTAGGTCCATAGCATTCATACCAGCAGCAACTGACTTGCATCCCTCGGTAAATATTGATCGGGTAAGAACTGTGGCACAAGTAGTCCCTGCAGACAACATATGGAAAACATAAATTTCGCAGTGACAATCATTTGCCAAAAAGGCGAAATACTAAGATCCATCATCCAATGACTACAAAGACCAAAGCAACTACTGCTTGGGTAGAGCAGAACACAGAATGGGGAACGAAATTTACCATCTCCTGCAACATCATTGGTAGCATTTGCCACCTGTTTAACAAGGCTGGCACCGATATTCTTGACTTTATCCTTGAACTCGATACTCTTAGCAACTGTAACGCCATCCTTTGTCACTTTTGGTGCACCAAAACTTTGCTCAATCACAACATTTCGTCCCTAGAAACCATAGCCCCAAAGAACAGTAAATAACCAAACATCCAAGAAACTATACAATTTAGCTTTTTTTCTGAACGAGCATATTTTTCTTTGACATGCTCAGAAGAAACCACATCGACTGAGAAATAAAGCTCGATTCAAGGACGCAAACATAAGATTAAGTATGCTACCAAAAAGAACGAGTCAGTCAGTTCCTACTCTTAACAAAGATATTGATCTCGATACCTCGAGAATCTAAATCAAACATAAACACGTGTACCCTCTGTGACCTAACGGATCAAGGAAGAACACCACCCAATTACCTTAGGCCCCATGGTGACTTTGACAGCATCCGCGAGCTCCTCGACACCTTTGAGCATCAAGGCACGAGCTTCCACGCCGAATCTAATTTCCTTAGCTGCATAGTTCCTACTCCAACTCAACCTGCTCCCAATCTACACAAGAACAAAAAGACACAGACTTTATCAGCCAAATTAACACAGAAATGCCGAAGTTATATAATTAACCAATAGAAAGCATCCAACCTGCTGTCCACTGACCACCTTAGCCATCCTGCCCAATACACAACAAAATTAAAAAAAATAAAAAAATTAACATCACTCTAAAGGTAACCCAGATAGGGAAATGGGAAGAGAGACCAAACCCACCTGGCTTTAGAAGCGATGCTTGAGGCGTAACGATACATTGTGAGGTGGAGGAACCGGTAAAGGTGTTAACTTTAGGCACGGAAAATGAGCGAAAAAGCTGGAGAGAGGTCAGAAGAGGTTGGTGGAGAAGTGGAGTGGGGACTATTTTATATTAACGAGGGAGGAAGAAGAGAAGGCTCTAGAAGCAGCCAGTGGGGAAGGAGGAGCTTCTAGGGTTTAGGGTTTTATCTTACTGTTCTTGGTGTTTCCTTGTAAGCATGTTTAAAAGTTGCACACTCCATAACAGGTATATAATTCCTAAAAAAAAATAACAGATATATTAATATACCTCAGGGGAAAAATATGATGATTAATGATTTATTTAAATCACAATAACTACTGTACAAAAAATTGTCAACAATAACTAAAGATTCTTTTTGTTTATTATACTTTTTGCCATAAAATCAAATGATGATTGCTGGACCTTAGTTAGTTATTTTTCATACATACTGTTCAAAAAAATTAATATAAATATCATAACACATAAAATATGTATATCCATGATGTAATATTGCATTTTTTTTTCTGAGTTCTATAACGGATTGTGTCAGCTATTTGACAGGTGGGAAATGGGAATAACTATCTCACTACAATAAAGTCCTTAGAATGGGTTGTACGGCACATTGATCCCTTGTTCTCGTAGTAAGTGTTAATTGACTCTCTGGTGAAAATTGATTCATCGGTTTTATGAAAATGATATAAAATTTATTTGGGAAAATTAGGCTAAAGCCCTTGTACTTTGAGGATTCAATCGTTTTAGTCCCTACTGTTTTAAAATTACTCTTTTCGTCACTACTGTATAAAATAACATAGATGTTTAGTCTTTGTTTCTGATGCCGGAGTTTTTTCCGGCCAAAACCTTATCTGAAAGGACAATTATACCCTTCCCTAAAAAAAAAAATTTCCAATTCCTAAGAAGGGGACGAGCAACTCCATAACTGTCTTCTGCTTATCGGTGGCCGGGGTTGGGCGACGGCGGTCCTTATCTCGAAAGGGGACGAGCAACTCCAAAGCAACTCCATAGCAATTTCCCAATTAATAAATAAATAAAGAAAAATAGAAATGTAAAGTAAGAATCTCGGAAGTCGAAACCTGCAAAATTAATTAATTAATTCATTTCTTGGTCCTTATTGATGGTCGGGGTTTGGGTTACGGTGGCGGCTTCCATGTGCATGCTAGGTGTTTGTGAAAATGTCTGAGAGGGAACAAGAATCTCGAAAGTCGAAACCCAAACTCAAAAAATCACATATTACCTCATTCCATTGATCCTTGCACCTCAGAGGAGGAAGAGATGGAAAGAAGCGATCCTCAAAGGGCTTCCTCGGGCATGATGTTGTCGTCCTTCTTCTGCTTCAAAGGCTTCCTCAAGTTGTGATCGAGACATTCTTTTTCGTGAAGTCATTTCTGTGATCGTCCAATAACAAACCTTCGAGCTCTTTGTGAATGTCACCATACAGATGGAGGAGAGATAGTCTAGCACGTCGGGGCCGTTGAAGCCGTCGTATATTCGACAAAGACCCACCAGCGATCCTCCAAAATGACCATGTGCACTCTGTCCTCCCCTACCTTCCCTTGCGCCCACTGGACAATCTGGCCCTTCACCATTCCGGATGATCGGTCATCCTCCGTGACTACCGGAGCCTTAATTAAGTTCCCCTACCTCCTCGGCAAAATTTTCTTGAACCTGTAGGAGAAGCTCCTGCGTAGGAAGCTGTTGCTAGAGACGGGCGGCTGCAGTCCAACGGGGCGGAGGAGAAGGAGGTGGAGCTCTTGAAGGCGTAGAGGTGAAGAGGTTTGGAGGATAGGCCGACAACGGCTTAGTTTTGGTTTTTTTTTGGATAGAAGGGTATAATCGTCCAACCAGGTGAGGTTTTGGCCGGAAAAAATTCCAGCATCGGAAATAGGGACTAAACGTCTATGTTATTTTGTACAGTAGGGACGAAAAGAGTAGTTTTAAAACAGTAGGGGTTAAAATGGTTGAATCCCCAAAGTACAGAGGCTTTAGCCTAATTTTCCCAATTTATTTTCATTCTACCGTCAAAACTAGAATGTGAATAGGGAAAAACTCTGTTCGTGAATAGAAAAACTTCTCACTTAAAAAAAAAGGGACAAAAAGCAAAACAAAGAATAGAGGTACCGACCAAATAGGCTTAAGGTGGGTTTAGGTAGTGGACAATTGGAATATAAGATATTGTTCATGTTCGAGCTTATACCAACCCAAATCAACAAAAGTTTACAGTACTATCCTGAAATATCAATATTTTTCAGGTTCAAGTATGGATTTTACATCGTTTATGGAATATACTATATAAAGAATTAGAATTCACCAATAAACCATCTCAAGATTTAGTTGAACTAGAATTTTTATATTGCTTGATTTTATGGTCCTTGAGTCATGGCACTATAGTGAAACAAATTTCATGTAAATTTTGGCTCAATAATTTTGTTTGAATGGACACGTTAATAATCTGTCGACTCGTTTATGGATCAAATGTGAAAGATTCTAACCTAACGGAACCGGATTAACGTTTGATTTGTTTTGAAGGCGAGAATGAGCTGCTGTGACCTACTACACCTTATACACCTAAAACATAATGTTGTATTCTATGCATCAAACAACTAATACACCTCCAATTACTTCTCCTTTCTCCCAAGTCCCGCAACTGCTTCATCTTACTCTGTATTAGTCCTCTATTTAAACACATCAGTTCTTTTCAAATAATCTCATCCTCTACAAGTCATTCACAAAACACTAGCAGACTAGGAAACATGTCAAGGCGTATTACCGTTTCCGTTGTGCTGACGATTGCCCTGCTCGCCATCGTACGCGCCGCAGCTGTGGTGGACCCTGCAACAGTCGGAGGAGAGAACGTTATCGAGCTCTACATGCATGACATCCTCGGGGGAAGTAGCCCGACTGCAAGGCCGATCACCGGCTTACTGGGGAATATATACAGTGGTCAGGTACCCTTCGCCCGGCCGGTCGGATTCCGCCCTCCCAAAGGAGGAGTAGCCATCCCTAATGCGAATGGTGCTCTCCCCACTGTCAACGGTCTGAATGGCATTCCACTGGGAACCGGATTGGCTGGTACAACATTTGCCGGCACTACCAACGGGCAGAACCAGGTTCAAACACAACTAGGACCAGATGGTCTGAGCCTTGGGTTCGGAACGATAACCGTCATCGACGATATTCTGACCTCCGGCCCCGAGTTGGGATCACAGCAACTGGGAAAAGCTCAAGGTGTATACGTGGCTAGCTCTGCAGATGGGAGCACACAGATGATGGCGTTTACAGCGATGTTCGAAGGCGGCGAATTTGGAGATAGCCTCAACTTCTACGGCATATACCAGATTGGTAGCGCAATGTCGCACTTGACCGTGACGGGAGGAACAGGCAAGTTCAAGCTCGCGACTGGCATTGCGGAGCTGCGAGGACTCATCCCGTCTGGTCAACAAGTCATTGACGGAGCAGAGACATTGCTCAGGATCACAGTCCACCTGAAATAATCAATTTGTTTATCATCACACTCGTGTTTTCTTCTTTCATTTTTATGATTATTGTTCTCTGATGTGATGAGCACTCTAGTTGAAGATTGATGTGTGTGCCGAATACTACAGAGATAAAAGAGAGTAATGTGTTTAAACATTTAACATGAACGAACATACCTCTGAACTTCCATCCAGCTGCAATAAGACCAAACTAGATCCGAAAGATTAAATCTAAAGCTTGGGTGGAAGTCAAGTCTAGCTGAAATATCGTCTTCGAAGACTTGACGCAATCTCGAGTCTACTAACATACTTCCCGATGTGCAATTGTTCTTATTCGATTACACGCTGGTGATCTTTGCACAGGAGAGTACATTGGCTTCGTCAAGCCCGTACAAGGAATCAATCAAGTGCATCCACAAAGAAGATGGACCCTCGGCCATTTCCATCCCCATCTCACTAGCAATCACAGATATGGACAAAGTCGAACCTGTTGCTTCCAAAGGACGTGACTTGTCAACAGCAACAACGAGGGCGGTCACAGCACAGCCTGTCGCTGTGATGCTCCGCATCATGGCTACACCATTACGGGAACCGACAACGCGATGACCATCCGTTACGACATCCACGGCTCTCGAAACTGCCACCATTATAGAACCGCGTTGTCGAGCCAGTGACTTTAGCTGCTTGAACCGCATCGATCGAGTCATGGCAGTTGTCAACACCCTTTGGTTTTGAACTCAATCAAGAAGTTGCCCAAAAGAATTACAAAGTTGAACAAAAAATGCTAGAATGCAAGTAAGCAACAACCTGTTACACTAACAAAATAATATGTTCCCTTAAACCAATTTCCCGTAAAAAAAAAAAAAGCGGGAATTCATTTTCCAGAAGAAGACGTTTTCGTATGAAACAAATTGGAAGAAAAAGAAAGAAAGAAAATGCCAATAAGTAATGAATTGCAGGAAGACGGTTACCTTAGAACCACCGAGGACAAGGCCAGAATCTCGAACGACAGAGAGGCGGAAGCGGAGCATCTCCAAGCAGGCGTTTAACCGAATCCGGTGGCGACGGGGTCGAGCACCCAGGGAGTGGATCATCGCCGGAGACGCCCCCCGCCGGGAGGAGGGGTTGGCCGTCAGGTTCATGGACAAGAAGTTGGTGATGCACTGCGTCAGCGGGGCTCGCTCCCGGAGCTTTCTCAGGTGGGTCAATCAAAATGTTGAATTCGAGGAATATGTCAAATATTTGTTTTTTCGTTTTTTAATTTTTAATTATTATTATCAAATTTAAAGTAGTCAACACGATATAAATACAATATTATTGTATTTAGAAAAACCACATCCATGAAAAGTACACTTCAACGTAACGTTTGACAGTTAAGATAGTAACGAATTTTACCCCTTTTGAAGATATTGACGTTCTTTGCGAATAAAAAAATTTGATTGAGAAGAAATAAAACCCAAAACTAAAATCGTATAAAACTTCGAAAATTTAAACATAACAAATTAAACTTAAATATTTTTTATTTACCAAAAAAGGTAATGACACCCGTTGCACCATGATTCCTAGCAATCAAATATGACTACATAGCGGGCATTCTGTCTCTCATTTTCTTAAAAAAAAAAATTTGACTCTACATACTTATAGTTAGGATTTTATAAATTAACAATTTTATGATAGGTGTTGCAAAATTAATTCTCTCTTCGATATAGCAATGTAAACAGAAACTCAATCATTAAAATGTACCTTGTAAGTCGAGCTTTGAACCTTTCTACCAGTACTCTCTACGAATAAGCTCTCTGGTGAAACTCTAACGTTCGGGCACGGGCCTTTTTATAGGGATAACTCTCTTCGTAGTGTCATTTACATTCGTAAGAACTCGAGA
Organism: Hypericum perforatum; assembly: GCA_012979155.1. Classification (NCBI taxonomy): domain Eukaryota; kingdom Viridiplantae; phylum Streptophyta; class Magnoliopsida; order Malpighiales; family Hypericaceae; genus Hypericum; species Hypericum perforatum. The sequence goes on from SOPF01020355.1 coordinate 39,780, forward strand.
ACACAACGACCTCTACAAAATAAGCTTTGACCTAGCTTAGTAGTTACAAACATTAACCTTACATCAGGCCTAAGTTGGAGACAGTTTTCACTGTCTGATAACTTTCGCGTCAACAGAATTGCATCAAAACACTCCGAAAAACGTGGCCCCTGCAAAAACAAGAAACAATGCTCCTCCCAAGTAGCCCACCTGGTTCAAGAGAAAGAAGGCAGGGTTAGGTTAAACCAACAAGTTTGAAAGATGTATAAGTCATCGGATCAAGGTATCCAATGGGAGCGAGGGTTCCTACTAATTTTTCTGATATGTGCTTGGCGAGGAATGCTCCACCCAAGATCGCGATAACTGTCGCCGCCAGGTGCCCTGCAATTGCACCAGTCGCGACACCCCATGGGGACTGCAGATGGGAGCAGAAACTAGTTTTAATATGCTCGAGGGCATTGAGCGTATTGGAAAACAGTTGCGAGATTGGTTATACCTGCGCAGCGCCAAGTGCAATTGTCGCAAGCATTGAGCGGTCTCCCCATTCCTGGAAACAAAGTTGATGAATCTCATGGCACTTAAAAGATTGAACATTTGGACACCATTATAATTGATTTACAAAGTTATATTGATCCGAGTCTTATGAAATTCATACAGCTACATGTCTTGGCCATCTATAGAGATAAGTATACAAACGCCAAGTACCTAGAAGTGAAACAATGATGATGTGCAAATAACTAAAATGAGAAGCTTTTTGATGAAAGGGAAAATGAGATGCTTACCGCAAAGAATATTAGGCTGAATGACTTGGAGACAATCTCAAAGGGATTCGTGAGACGAGTAGAGACCTGAAGGTGGAGCAAAATTGTAAGGTGTTATTTCAACTCGATGAAAAAAGCTTAAATCGAAATGGAGTTATAATGCTAATGTATTCAACGGTTTTTCAGGCTACTGAACACAGTTATACAACCTTTTTTCTACAGTAAGTTTTCTCTGTTATTTACAGCCATGTGAGGCTATCAAACAGAGCAAGCACAAAAGGCTACAAGCAAGAAGGTACCTTTTCTTTCACAAGTTCTTCTGCTGAAACAAATTCGTCCAGATCAGAACTACTCTTTTCACCATCCTTAACCGAGGCAGATGGGAGGTCCCATGCATCTTTTATTGATTTTAGTCCAAAGAAGATTAGAAGCGCAATTGCTGCGTATTCTCCAATCGGCAGAGCTACATGCCAAAATATAAGAAAGAGACGACCGAATTCAGTGGATTAATCATTAAGGCCAGGTCATAGCTTGTTGGCATTTTGATAACCATGTAACAAACTTCCCGGACAGAATGGGAATTGTACACTCACTTGTTTGGAATTGAGCAGGTACTGAATGAAATATCCGTCCAATCACCACTGACAAGATCGTCATAAGTGAAAGCGCGCCCATCGATCCCAAAAGAACCTGGTCATATTCAACAAGGAACACCCATATTTAGTTCGTTAACAAATTTTCAACACAAATTTTTGACAGCACAACTGAAAAATCACATACTATCAAGAAAAATGAACTAGGACTTTTATCCAATCAATGAAATAAGCTATATTGATGTAGAACAAGAATACCAACAATTCATTGTATCCAATTTCTGCCATTGCAATACTTATATTTGATTAATGCTGTGTAAGTTGATAGGAAAGGAGAGATTTTTCATAGTTCTTCAGCATGAGCTAAGTTAACTGCAAACATTTAATCAGCTGTGCAAAAAGGAACTTTATTCTGCGTATTGGCGGAAATCATCAGCTATAGAGCACTCTGTTCTGTTGTTAGAAGTGAAGGTCCAGTAAAGAACACAGCAAATCTTTGGCCAGTACAAATGAGTCGGTGCATAATTACAATCGTCCGTAGGCCTCACTGTTTCCTCAGAATCAAAAATATGAAGCTCGTAACCAAGACATTAGCTTTTAGTAATTATGGCAATATGTTTCTCACGGTAATAAGTATTTGCAGAAAATTTTAGCTACAATAGAGTATATACAGAAGAAAGAGGGGAATATGAATAACAGGTTATCAAGAGCAGTGGCAAAGAAGAAAGAGAGGGAAGCTAGCGTACCAGTCCTTTTTCGTATTGCATAGCCAGCAGCGCGGCAATGAAAAATGTCTGCCCAAAAATGAAACTCGTGATCAATCTTCAACATGAAAGAAAACAGATAGATTTTTTATTGGTGGTGAAGAGAACAGATAGATTGAGCATTCTGAAACAAAAGTAAAATATCTAGTAGGGCTAAAGCTATAACAACTAGATGTGCAACCAGGCACATGAAAACCCAAATCTGTAATTTCCTATGCATGCTGATAATAAGAGTTTGTTGCCTGGTCAAGGTTCAAAATGACCCCGTGAGCTTTGAGCTATGACAGTTTGGAAAGTTCTTATTCATAAAAGTTGTTTTATCATGTACGAAAGAGAACTTAATACAGAAACATATTAAGATGAGAAACCTCAGCTTTTGTCGATTCTCAGAAAGCGTGTGTTGATATGGAAACATTTTCAGATTCAATACCATTACTCTCGTCTATTTTCAGAAAGAGTGTGTTGATATGGAAAAATTCTAAGATGTAAACCATAACTTTCATCGATTCTTAGAAAACGTGTGAAACCATACAGCAATAAATATTAAGCTGAACTTTGAAACAGTGGTTCCCAGTGGATCACCGCATCTATGTCATAAGATATACGTACATCTAAATGCTGCCAATAAGTTCTATAGAAATATCAACAGCTGAAGGAGTGTGCACATAAGTCTGCCAGTGAGATGAGTACCTTGTCTCCAATTTCAGAAACAAATATCAACATGAATGCAGCAGTCAATCCAGACTTCGAGATTGCAGCTAAGATCGATGATGGTTCACCTCTCACAAAAACAATCAGAGAATATGCCAACGCACATCCCAATAGGACCATGGCGATAGACAGTGGATAAGGAATTTTGCTGGGTGGCTTAACACTGCAGATAGGAAACAGAAGCCCCCAAACACGGGTCATCACTTCCAGGAAAGAAGCAAGAAGTCGAACAGAAACAACTCGTAGGATCCAAAGCTGAACTTCTACTTTGAGTGAGTACTAGCTATTACAGAAATTTAAGTACAATCTGCATGGAACCCTAAATGCAATTGAATTATGTCTTAACTTTCAGCAGTCTCAGGTAAAGATGATCATGGAGACTGAATCTTCAATGGATCACCATATAAATCTATCAATTTTAGCTGAAGAAGCTCTAACATTTGTTCTTCGACTCAAGCATTCAACTTTCCATGAGCCTTTAGCCAAAGACTAAAATAAAAATATTCCTTTCGCATTGATTTATCTAGAATATAGTGGATAGTGGTACTGATTTAAAAAAAATGCCCGGGAGGGAATGCACAATTAATGTAATGGTCACAGCATTGAATAGAATGTCAAGAGCCGCTTACGTATGGGAAGAGTTGTCACCAGGTGAACCATCAGGAAATTTTTTATGGTCATCCTGTTCCCTTCTTTCTTCATATCCGCCAGAACCAGCACTAAAGTTAGATGCCTGTGGTCTTATATTACCAAACGTGGTCTTCAATCTTGGGATCTCTCTACATCTTACTAGAAGAACATTAAAGAGATGTTGTTACCCACGTCTGAAGATGGCCATAGTATAAACCATATAATCTGAGTTAGCATAAGTAGCCTTCTAAACCTTATTTGGAAAGTAAGCATTGGTTGAGAAGAATAAATGCACAACCACGTCCGAAGATGGCCATAGTATAAACCATATAATCTGAGTTAGCAAAAGTAGCCTTCTAAACCTTATTTGGAAAGTAAGCATTGGTTGAGAAGAATAAATGCACAATACTAATATTCTCTAGAATAGCTTGAACAAATAAAATCAAGTCAAATGAGTTTAAACATCAACTCCAGTCTTTCAGCAAAATAAGTTTTTTGGGGAAGGAAGCAGCATAAGATGGGAGCATCTTTACGATTCCAACTTATTAAAAGATCTCAACCTCCAAATGCAGGGGAATAAACAACAAAAACGAACTTGGGAGCATCTAAATCTGAAAGGTAACAAACATCACAATCCAGCTACACCACTTTCAGTACCATGCTACACTCAATTTTCATCTCGCACTGCATCCGAGCATATCAACGAAGGAACTGTACTCATCGCCACCACATTTTTATCAACCCCAAAATTCGAAACTCGTACTAGCTCGTCAACATATCGAATCGAAAGGCCAATCCAGCTTTGCTAGAAACTGATACTACCAATTACAAAGCCCCGATCGCGATACTACGAACAACCATCAAGAGCGTACCCGCCAAAAGGGCAAAGCTAACACAAGTTCCACATTTGTCGTCCTTCACCAAACCCGGATTCTGCCACAACAATAGTAACTAACCCAGTAGAAGCCGAAAGAAGCAACAAGTAACTTACAGGAAGGCGAAATGGGCACCCTAGAAACGGTGGCAACACAAGGCAACGAGTCCACAGAAGGAGGCTTCCCTCTTGGAACGGATGGTGCTCTCTGTAAAGTCAACCCCTGCATTCTCCTTTATTTTTCCTACTCTTCCTATCTAAAAGCTCTGTGTTCTACAACTTCATCGTCTTCTTCGAAGGTTCGAGCGTTGATGGGAGGGACTTGGACTCTCTTTTGGTGATGGGCTTTGTTGTGAGAGAGCTGCTGGTTGTTGCCACGTATGTCGTATTACAAGATAGAAACTATACTTTGAGGATCATGTTCCAACGGCAGCGTTTTGTTCGGAGTCAGCAACTATTTGGAAAAACTTCACTTTACTACTGTGTAATATAGTTGTTTAACACATGAGTATTTCGTAATTTAAAATGCATTAACGGAGTAATACAATTTGAAATTTTGGTTTCTCGATAAACGTAAAATTTTACTAAGATCGTAACATTGGTTAACGAAATTTAATACCAAATAGATTGTAAATATTTATATTAATAAACTTTAAAAGCGAATTGATTGTAATACAAAATATTTCCATCTCCACTTTTATTTCCCACAGTCCTATAAAATGGAATTTTAAGTTTAAATATTAAAGTCTTGACATGATTCCGATCTAGAATCCAAATTTACATCGTACATCCAAATTCTGGAATTGGATTGAGAAAGAGCCAATAATTTCATGTTCTCACTTAAAGCTCGTGACCACGTAAGCCCGCAACCAACCAACCCCTCCTCTCCCCCGCATCGAAGTAAAGCCGCATAGTGGCGGGCCCCACAAAAGACCCCTGATCTGATTAGTGAAAATTCCAATCAGAAGAAGATAGATTTTTTATTTTTAATCTACAAAAATTATAAAAACAAATTGATATAAGTGAAACGGGTAGATCCGGGACTCCGGGTATTACTAGATCACCGCCGCCACGTGCGGTGTCGGTAAGGGAAGGTCAAAGATGATGAGGGGATAGTACAGGTGGACAGGAAGGAGGGAAATAAATCTCAAAATGAGACGCGTTTCCACGTGGCAGTTGTTCATTGGCTAGATTGACGTGGTCGTATTGGAAGGCACCACATGGTTACTATTTATCCGTGACAGAGTACTTCTATTTGGATACTCTTTTATCCATTTCAGATGGGGCAAATACAAATTCTATTGTAATTGTTACGATAATTAGTTTTGCTGTTTTTTTAGTGAATAGTTTTGCTGTTTTAAGTATTCACTTTTCGCATTTTTTTTAAATCCAATTCTAAATCCTATTCTATTAAATCAGAAATACTCATGCCAGGAGTCGAACGCTGGACTTCACTCCACATGGGTGGGAATAATACCAATAGACCAAATGGTCACTGGCCAATAGGTTCACTTTTCGCATCTTAATGTGAAGTGTTTTACGTTCAATTAATAAAACACTTTCATAAGAACTAATTATTCATAACGAATTCTTTATAAAAGGTTCTCTTAACAGCCTTTTGAAAAGAAAAATAGTAACAAATCAATTTGTTTATCAACAACTATTATCAATATCACTCATGCAATATACAACTGCTTATTTTTTTTAAATCAATTAAAGGTAAAAATCTTTCCCTAACGATATAACAGAAAAAAACATAGCCTGAACACATTGTCGTCCAGCATGTGCATATTACATGGTAAACGAAAAAAAAAGATTAACTAACCGCATGGGAGTAGTTTTGTACGTTGGTGAATCATCTAATATTCCAATAAAAATAATAATTTTTAACATAATAAAACCGGCCATAATTGTCTTAGAATGAGCTATTATTGTTTTTTTGTTATAACTGCTTATTATTTGAATAATTGAGCCGCTTAATTACGACATATTTTTTTTCTAATTAACCTATATGATTATTTTCCACCAAGAAAAACTTATACAATCCTTGCCCCTCTCCCTCTCCCAATCATGTAATCTATGGTCTTATAAAAGGGTGCAATATGGCGAACATTAAAGAGCAAACATTACACTACTCAACGGATTGTCTATAGGAGAGACTCTTAATAGATTTTTTAATCTGTCTGATTGGTATTGTAATAGCTGAGAAGTAGTAGAGGTAAATTATGTTTCTACTATTAGAAAAATAATTGTTTTACATTTTATTCTTTCTATTCTTTTTGAAAAACAAAAATCTAATATTTGTTGATAAGTATGTAGCTATCCAATATATGTACATACAAATAGGGGCAGATTGCGTACTTACGGGGTCACCACTCACCAGCATCAAGAAGATTACGCAAAATGACATGCGTGCTAAATAATAATTTCGGAAGTACACCTTGAAGGATACTATTCACCCTGTTAATAACAGCATCCAATCCAACGTCATATAAATATATCCTGACCAAAGTTATCTTTTACCATTCATAAATATATGTTTTTTTATTTTATAAAACTAATTATTCATTTTTATTAATTAATTTAATTTATGTTTATGTTTCTAATGTTAGTTTAAACACATTAGTTATATATTTATATAACTAAACTACCCGCTTGTCTACTCGCCCAAATTTGCGAAAATGAATTTTAAAAAGTAAAATGTCATGATTATATTTTGTTAATTTATGTTCAACCAATTAGAAAAACTATGTTCAACGAGTTAATCCTTTTTTATCTATTAGAATACTAATCCAAACTAAAATTTTGTTATCGTGATTCTTAAATCATCGCATGTTTTAATGAAACAAAAAATAAATTATTTTATTTTAGCTTGATCTTTAAATTATAATTAATGTAACAAACATATTGATTAATTAAATATGTAGATTTTTAGAGAAATAAATTAAATATGTAGTTGATTTTATTAAACAAACAACTATCTATTATCTCTACTTCCCATTTTTACTATTTCTTTTAGAATGACCAATAAGAATGGGAAGTGGATAGTAGATTGTAATTTATTTAATAAAATAAATTACATATTTAAAAAGATTACTATCTATTATTCACTTCCCATTACCATTTCTTACTATTTGCTTTCCAATCTATTTTGCTAGATAGTAACAATGTCACAAACCATTAAAGCAAAGGAACAAATTAATGGAAGGTAATAAATAAAAAGATGCCAAAAGACAGCAATTTCAAAACGAGGCAAGAGGGAAAGAATTCCATTGATATCCCCGAACCAAAAGCCAAAAACCCTCTCACTTCCTCCTTCCTCCTCCAGTCAATCTCATAAATTCAAAAACCCCACCCATCTCCAAACAAAATTTCCAGTAAAATAAATTAAAAATTTCAAAAAAACCTCTCCCCATTCTTCCCTCTTTATATCTATCTGCAAGTACTAATGGAGTCCTCTCGGTTCATAGACGACTTATTGGACTTCGCTTCCGAGGAGGAGGAAGAAGAAGACAAGGCACGGAACAAGAAGGCGAGGAGAGACTTAACTTCCTCGTTCACTCCCACCGCCCTCGGCTCCGCCCTGCTCACCGTCTTACGACCGGACGACTGTGCCGGCCCCTTCGCCGTAAGTCCTAACCGTGGCTTTGGCTGAGTCAACTCGAGCGAGTCTGACTCGGACAGGGACGGCCTTGCTAGAATATGCAGGCGTGAGCGAGTTATGTTAAGAGTTTGAATTTTATTTTATTTTATTTTAATTTTTTTAGGGGCGGCCGCGTTTCTTGAAAATGACGGGTTGTGGCAATTAGTAATTTTCGGGGATTCCGTAGGGACAGTATGGTAATTTTCTGGTTTACAAGGTTTTCGTTGTCGCCATTTAATATCCCACCAGATTGCGCTTGCCCACCCACCGCCAGCCATCGCCGACCTTGGGAGTACCATAACGTTAATTTCCTATTTCTTTTTGTTCCTTTATTATTAATAATATGAAATAAAATAATCCAAACTCCATAAATAGTTTATTTTATTTTATTTATTAAATTCCTCTTCTGTTGCAGGACTCGCCGCTGATAGAGGAGGAGCTGGAGTGGATATCGAACAAGGACGCGTTCCCGGCGGTTGAGACGTTCCCGGGCTTTCTCTCGAGCCACCACGACGACGACGTCTTCCTCCCCGCCAAGCAGAGCAGCCCCGTTTCAGTCCTCGAGAACAGCTCCGGCCCCGGCCCCGGCACGACCAATGCCAACAGCGCGACTAGCAGCAGCAGCGGGGGCGGCGGGAGCAGCATTGTTGCAAACTGCTGCGGGGGGCTGTCCGCGCCTCCCGGAAAGAAGAAGGCGCGGAGCAAGCGCGGTCCCCCGCTGCAGCTGCAATGCAGCTGGTACAAGCACCACGGCATCTACGATAGCCAGGCCCAGACACGGCAGGTGTCTTCGCGGACGCTCGGGAGGAAGTGCCAACACTGCGGGGTGGAGAAGACCCCGCAATGGCGGGCAGGGCCGAGCGGGGCGAAGACGCTGTGCAATGCGTGCGGGGTAAGGTACAAGTCGGGCAGGCTGGTGCCCGAGTACCGCCCTGCTAACAGCCCCACGTTCTGCAGCGAGCTGCATTCAAATTCGCACCGAAAGGTAGTTGAGATGAGAAGGCAGAAGGAAATGATCGGTGGTCTCCCCGTGTCTAATTAGTCCATGGATAGAGGTGTAGGATAGAGTTTCCAGTTTCATTTTTGGGATATTTTTTTAATTCCAGCCTTGTAGAATTATTAGTTGAGGAGGTAGGAGTTTTTGGTGTACTAGGACAGCTTAGGTGGCAGTTTAGAATGTTGTTTCTTAAAATCATGTTATGTAAACTTGTGAGATTTGTTCTTTTTTCTTGATCTCTAGTGGTGTGGTTTGGAATTTGAAAAAAGATGAAATCAAAGGGCAAATAGTGACTGGGCGGTCTGACGTGTTTCAAGATTGCGTTTAACTTTGCTAATGGTGTTTAGCGAGTGGGATTCTCAGTGGTTGGTAGCTGGTAGTTGAACTATCAGAATTGGTGGTTGCCGGTTAGGGTGAAAATATTTTCCCATATTCTGTAATTGTTCGGTTGGTGCTTTGCTAGTTGGAAGTATCTTGTGAATTTGTTTATAGGTATTAAAAATTATGGATATTGAAATTGTAGTCCAATAATCCACTAGATTTTCTTAATCTATAATTGTTCATACGATCTCATGTGCGAAATTAAATATGACATTAAGTGACAGGCCCAAGTTGGACGACATTGAACATCATTTCATTTCCCGAATCAAATTCTCACGGTGGCGATTAGCTGGATTACAGTGTTGGACGAATATATAAGCAGATAAGCATCATGATCATGGTTCGTGTCCAAAGAAGGCGGAGAGGTGAGATATTGACTTCTAAAGTAAGAGAATATTGCCATGATAATATTCCCCGAATTTATCATATGATATGTTCATCTACCTAATTGATCGTGTCAATAGACCGTTTTTTCTCAAAACGTGCCATCTACCTTGATGTAGCAATATACCATATATATCATCTACATATTGTTTCGGCAGGTAGAAGCCGAACAAACAAAATATATTACATTTTTTAGTGAAAATATGTTTGACACAATTAATACATCAAAAAGCGGTACAATATAAATGTCTAACTCTTTTAAGATTATCTAAGAAGACGATTTTAATGTGTCAATGTTCGATCAAGAACAAAAAATTCAAAAACACGGTTTGAATTCTATATATTTCTTTTGGTAGGTCTATTCTTTCACAATTGCATCTGTGAAACGCGTACTAAAAAATGCTCTCTTGTGGCAATTAGAAATATGTCAATATAATTCAAATCTTACCGACCAAAAATTGGATCCCATTGCAGTTACAAAGGTAGATGTTTCTCGTTACTGTACCCTCAACAACTTCAACTTGGCAGTAGCAATCAATAAGAGCGCAATCGGCGTCAAAACACTTCAGCACACCATTGAAGCCCAAAATTGTTAGTGCCGTTATGTGGTTGTTAATAGTTCTCTGATCCTTCTAATTGTATAGCTTAAAATAGTGAATAAGATATGAGATGTTGACATGGTTAGCAAGTTAGATAGCAACATGACAAATTTGGACCCATTGTTATAAGTAGTGGTTGCCATTTTTTCTTGTTGTTTTTTAACTTAAAATATTGTGGAGTAGTGACTCTCTCAATTAGATTTTTTTATAAGACTTAAAATTTTAATTCAAATTTACAAATTGCTTGTACTGCAATTAGAGATATGTGATTCATCTTAAAAGCTAATATTACCCCCTCATAGTTATATACTGTATAATCATTTTTATTAATATCGTTGAGATCATAATTTTTTTTATCATATAATAGGTTTTTTAATTTTTTTATTGCGAAATAGAGTTTTCCCCACTAAATACATGTTATACAAAACTATGATAAATCATAACTATTTTTTGTCTATATTAAATTTACCAAAAAAATAATTATCTAGCACAATTTGATTATTTATTCGATTCACATACTTTTATTACAATAAGATTAAAATTATTTTGAAATATTTGAAAATGGTTCCCACAATGAAGAGTGATACAAACCTATAAACTTAAAATAATTTTTATATTCGTAAACTATTTTAAAATAGATCTATCTATTAAACATATTATTGTATGCTTAAATTGAGGTTTGTTCTCCACTTAATATTTCCTACTACACAATTTATTCGGAAGCATTTTGTACAGATAGAATTCCTCACGTACTTTACAATTCCTCATAATTTTTCTCCAACGACACTTGAAGGTTTCCAACTTGAAAAAACTAGACGTACCCCACATGTTACTGTCGGAAGTTCTAATGCAATGTCCCGTAATTGTTACGATACGGACATTTTAGCGAATTAATATACTTCTAAAGAATTACGGACCTAATCCTCATCCTTATAATCTCCTTCCAATTGGAGGTCTGGTTCTACGTGAGCTATTTATCTGGTTGCTAAATACTCGACGTTGTCGATGCCAAGGCCCAATCTTCACGAAGCCCATAAACTTATCTCCGTGAGCCCATGAACAGACGCCAAGACGGGGAGATGCTCATCGGCCTAAACATTAGCAAAGCCGAAGCCAATGAATTAGATTCCACAGTACTCGATTCTGTAAAATACATACCATATCGGGTTATCATTTTCTACAGGTTGTTTGATGTCAATGGTTGATTGTTTGCCTGAGCAGTTGTCGACATTTAATTTCATGATTCAACAGAATCACGTTCCACTTTTAGTTGTATGTAATAATAACTTTTTTTCATTTCATAATTAATATAATTCTTTTGACCTTGACTTGTAATAATGGCTCATAGATTGTGGTCAAAGTTGAGGTAATGACCAAACATCTTAAAAAGGGGAGAAACTGAAGTAAAACTCCTTTAAATTCTTGGTCTAACAGGACATTCTGTCGATAACCAACTCCTACTAATAGTTCTTCAACATCTCCATGAGTCTTGTAAACATTTATTTGTTCTATCTACTTGCATGCAGCTTGGTCAGTTCTTGGGAGACCACTCTTTCGACACCTCCAAAAAGTGATTTCGTATTTCCATACGAAGTCCTAGTTCGAATCAATAATTACTTAGAGACTGGAGGACTAAACCTCACCGTTCATTGCAAATCGAGAGACGATGACTTGGGAGTCCATGTGCTCAAAGTCAACGAATCCTATGAATGGAAATTTAGGATCAATATAATAGGAACCACCCTCTTCTTTTGTGGGCTCACAAGCAAAGTTGGGAGTGGAGTTTATGACATTTACAAAGCGAGTAGAGATATGGATCGGTGTCATTCAAAATGCATATGGTCGGTGAAGGAAAACGGGGTCCATGGATACTTGGATAGATATGGACACGAGGAAGAGGACTTGTATTTTCAGTGGAAAACTAAGGGGGGCAATTTCTTATAATTAATGATTGTATGTGAGTGCCATTGATTTCCAAAATTATTGGTTAGTTATTACTTAAGTGCCTTATTAATTCTTGTTTTATGTCTTATGTTGTGTTTCAAACGTCCACTTCAAATATTTTAAATTACTAATGAAAATTGTATAACTAAGTAGTAATTTGTGAATTGGGTAATCGCATGCCTGTTAATTATATTTAATGGTCGGTTGAGTAAATTTCTCATTAAAGTTAATCACATTCAACGTGGAATTGACTAAATTCATCCTCAAGTCATTATAATTCATTTGAAATAAATGTTTCCCGTTTAGGTATTGTCATGGGATTTGGATTCACTTCCAAATGGAATATCTAAAATATAATTTTCATGATGGAAATTGTTTATTGATTATTAGATAGAGATTTTGGCTTTAAATTTTTAATCTGAGAGTTATTAATATTTGATGACATAATTGATATTAAACAAATATTTATTTAGTTATTGTATCCCTAATTATCCTTGTTTTCCAATACCATTTAAATTTTTGAACAAAATTATATTTTGTCCCAAAATTTTCTCTGTATATTTATTTTGTTTTTTTAAGCTGCTTGCCATCATGTCTATTTGTTACTGTGAAGGGTTTCGTTATAATTATTTACGCACTCCTTTCGGTTGACATTAATTTTGCCTTTGCCCAACCAAATAAAAATATATTCCGCCTCCGCATTCTCCATGGTGGCCACCACCAGCCACCGGCACACGTAGTCCATCTCCTCCTCCCCAACTTCAACTCTGCACCTCACTCTCCACAACCCTAGTATTTGATCGTACTCCATCTTAACCACGCTCTCGTTGAACTGCGTATAATGTCGAACCTCGAGGCGTAGGCCCAATCATGCTCTTGCTCCTGTGGGGGAAGGCGATGTTCTTGGTGTAGTTGTAAGTGAGATTGTCTCCGGATATGGAGTTGGGCCGATCGACGAAGACGATGTCATTTTTGGTAAAGCACTCCTCGTCGACGGTAGGGGAGGAGAGGAACGGGGTCCGGCCCATCCAGAATAGTATCAAGGTTTTAAAAACGCGGTCCGACCGCAAATCGTCTCTCATACTATCCTTTTTTTATGCCTACCTTGTGAACAGCCCGAATTTCGGTCGGGTCGGACAGTTTGACCGGAAAATCAAGTTTGACTATACGGTTCGACCGAAAAATATTTATTTTTTAATAATTTTATCTTCGATTTAAGATTACCCATTTGTATGAATACCTTATTTGGTATATTTTATAAAAATTGATATGTTTATATGTTATTATTAGTTTATTACACAAAATTATTTACTTATATACATATATATATATTTCAAAAATTACAAAAAAATAGAAGGAAAAAAATCTAGTCCGACCAGCGTTGGACATGTCAGACCGGCTGATTTGGAGGTCGGACCCAATTTCGCGTCGACCTCCAGGTCATTTTTAAGAACCCTGAATAGCATGATTAGGCCAAATTGAGCAAAAGTGGTCTGGAAGAAGCCGTAGAGTGGTGGCTTGATGATGTTGAGGTTATCGGCGATGCAGAGGACCCGTGGACGCGATGGGTAGTTGTGCTTCTTCCGAAACAGAAGCTTGAAGGTGGCGAGGTACAAGTACATATTTACTAGGATATTGGTACTCTTTATTTTAATGTTGGTACCAGTTAATTTTAATACAAGTACTCGTTTATTATAATACTGATATATGTATACTAATTTAATTTAATATTAGTATTCGTTTAATATTAATTTACTTTAATATTGGTACTCGTTTAATATTTGTACTAACTTACTTTAATATTGATACTCGTTTGGTTATAGTCTGTTTGAGTTTTACTTGATATATTTGAATATTGATATACGTTAATATTAATATTGGTACTTGTTTATTTTAATATTGTTATCTGTATACTAATTTTTGAGCACCTGCTACTTCACATTCAATATTCCGATAATATATTAGAGATTTCAAATATGAATTATCGAAAAAGTACAATGTTAAATTGATAAAATTTTGTCATATTAAAAAAAAACTTTATTCTCAATCGATTTAAACATGGATTAGGTGAGAAAGGAGTAAGAAGATATTAAATAGTTGAAATCAAACAATCATATCCTATCCGGATAATTTCAACTAGTGAAAAGGGGAGGAAGTGGCAAATTCTCTTTCATGGTTATGAACATTTCAGTTACTTTCCTTGATGTGGGGTATATTTATTCCAGATAAGGTTTTTGCCGGCCACATTGAACACACCGGAGAATACTGTTGTAAGCTTTGGTTCTAATTCTGCTACAGTTGCCACCTTTACAGATTGTTACTTGAGCCATCATTTCTGTTCTTTACATTTACAAAGAAAAAGACTGCTGCTATTGTCCTCCTTATGATTTGTCCCAATCTCGGAATTATAAGTGGACTTTACTATTCGCAAAAATGGTTACATCAAGTGTGGAAATTAACACTAATCCCCTACACCAATTTTTGGAAAAGCACAAATCTTTTTTCTCTGAAGATCAAAGATAATCATATATCTAGAAAGCAAAGCAAATAGTTAGAAGCACAAATCTCATATATTTCTTGTGGTCATGGCCAATTCGCGCAAGGTTTTGAGCATAGTTACTCTGTCTTCTTTTGATACTACGCCAATTTTTTTAGCGACGTCTAAAGAATCAAGTCCGGATTGGATGGAAAAAGTCATATTTATTAGTTCGAAATCGATAAAATCAGTTATCAAAGTTTTCACTCGCTGTCATTGTCCTTTTAGCTCTCTCTGTTAATTAATTATCATGTTTGAAATTATGATGTTATCTCTTTAATTCCGTAAGATACTTTCAACGTGTTCGTGCAATGCGCCACATAAATACCCTCCCCAGTTCAAACTCCAAACAAATACTATTTTTTTCCAATATATAAAATAGGACGTCCATCTTTTAAAAGTGACGTTGAAAATTCTATCCACTTACAGAATGAACAACCGAATACTACGGATGAATAAGGGTACATCAGGAAGAAAAATATATTGGAAGAAAATAATGTTTTTCTGACCGCATCGTAATCATATACTATTTTCAACAAATTTAAATTCGATGTAAGTGAGAATTCTAAAAAATATAAATCTTCCTAACAAATAATTTAAGATACTTTTGATAAATTGTAGCAATATTAAAAAAAATGTTTAATTTAAACAAAATGGAATCTGAGCTCTTCAAAAGAATACTCACCTTACGCGTTTAAATGTGAAACATCATATTTTGTCAATTAGACGCGTACACCAATTATCAACCAAGAGTTTACAAGGTTTTTAACAAACCTCCTTATTATGGGGTAATAAACTATTTTTGGAAGTTCTTGATTATTACATTTAAGATTATTAATTGTGACCATAATTAGCTCCCTTTCATAATCACATACACAGCCATCATAACCAATACGTATAAAAATGACCCATTTGAACCAAAAGGTGGTCGCACTAATCCAATTGACAGTTAATTAACAGCTAATCATTACCTAATCCAAATGTGTCCACTTTTCAAATCTTACAAATATTTTTTAAATATTAGAAAAGCCGATAATTTTTTTGGAACAGACAAATTAGTGTATACTTTAGGTTGAGAAAAGAGCTCGACGATTGACGAGGCTGGTAGACTCTTATCTTTCTCGACGGGGCCAAATCCACATTCTTGTCGACATCGTAATAACACAGACTCTACGGGAGTTTATAATGAATTTGGACCTACTTAACGATCAAATCTTAGAACATATATACTATAATAACCGTTAAAAAGTACGACGACATTACAATATTGTGAGTCCATCTAAGTTTAAGAACGCACTGATTCATAATGATATGTTTCAGACACGTTATATAGAACGTACTTACCTTATTACCATCGTTAACCAAAAAAATAGTAACCGAAAACTGGTTCGCATAATATTAAACTAGGACCAGGACAAGTCTTTGTTCCAGTTGACCTCATCGTTGCTAAAGTAGAATCCGTCCTCTCTGACCAGCCAGGAGCACTTCCCCAAAGGGCTGCCGCACCTAATGGCATCCCGAGGGACCTCAAAGGCGACGAACTGGCGTCGCCTTTGATCCCACTTGACCGTGCAGACGAAGCGGGTGGAGCCCCAGAAGTCGGTTCTGAGCCTCCACCCGAAGTCGTCCCCCTCCTGGAGGGCACGGCCGCCGAGCTCGAGGTTGTCACCGGAGGAGCACCAGATGACGAGGGGCAAGGAGGAGTTGCTCCTGAAGCCGTTGATGACGCGGACGTCGTACTCGAGCCCGAAGAAGTGGAAGGGTAGAAGAAGGTTCATGAAGAGGGTGGCAAGGCACATGGCTAGGAGGAGGGCGATGCTGGTGCCAATTCTCATGTTAATGATGTGTATGGTTTGGATTTTATTTTTTTTTGCTGAGATTGAGTTTTTCTTATACCACCTTTTTAAACTCCGGCTGTAAACTAAAATAAGTTCTAAAGTTTTGGTAACATTTATATATAGGAAGAAAGAGAGACTTGGAAAGCAAGTGTCTATACTTTGGTAGGTTCATGGATAAAATTTGGGTTGAATTGATCCGTTGTGGCTTGAGTGCGGTGGGATAATAACATAAATTTTTAAATAAATATCGAACTTTAACATAATCATATTATTACAGATAAAATCATTTTTTTTCGTTAGATTAGAATAATTTTTATGAGCTTGTTTTCGTTTGGTGTATTATTCTAAAATGGTAACTAGATTAAAGCAGTGCGATATGTAGTTAATGAATTTAAATATCAGATGTTCACTTAATGGTCGGTGTTAAAAGAAAAATGGAAAGCATAGTCCTCGTTCTCGTCCTCGTCGTGTGTTAAGACTCGGGGCCGATGTTTTAACGTCACTGCAATTGATTTGGATTGAAAAGGAGAGTGAAAGAAAGGAGTGTAAGATAACTTAAAAAATTAGTTAACTTCAATTCAACAACTAGACTGTTGGCAACGTTTTCCAACAATGACGAGCAAAATTGCAAATCCATGTTGGTTGGTTCATTTGGTAAACTCTTCCTGCATATTGCCTTTTAAATGTACGGCGGCGAAAGCCTCTTTTTTCACTAGTTAAACGAGGGTGAGTACAATAACTTTTTTTAAAGGGCAAATTACTCTCAGGTTTCAAGTCTTTACCGAAATCTCCTATTGGATCCCTTCTATTACATAAATGATTAATCCGTCCCTGTTTTATTAAAAAATGTTTGTCTCAGGTCTCCACCAACCAAATTGGACTTTTTTTAAATTTTTTGTCATGTGAAATGACTATTTTACCCTTCACAAAATGACAAAAATATGATAAAATTTGTCGTTTTGTGAAAGGTAAAATAGTCATTTCACATGACAAAAAATTAAAAAAAAGTCCAATTTGGTCGGTGAGGACCCGAGACAAATATTTTTGAATAAAACAGGGACTTAATACTTATTTATGACAAAGGAGGGACCCAATAGGAGAATAATGTAAAGACCAGGGACCTGAGAGTAATTTGTCCTTTTTAAATTATTTAGTCTAGTACTCGATTTTAAATAAAAAAAACTACACGTGTAGGTCATTTTGACGACGCATACGCAATTCGGTTACCTTCATGCAATTAATCTACAATCTGAATCTCCCGTTGACGATCAAGGAGACTCGACATACATTCATCTTATCTAGCTCTATCAAATAGATATTCGAGGTCCCATCATTTGTAAATTCTCTTGCCATTACGGAGGCCTCGCTAGTTCGACATCTGCGCTAAAGCAATATTCTACGAAACCAGCATTTCTAGTTAGCCACGTAGATAATGTTACCTGCAGATGTAGAAGAAAGTCAATTCAAGTATAATCAACCAATCCCTTCAACTGAGCCACCATGTCTTCAAGGCAAGAAAATTGAGTTAAGAACTGGTTATGATGCTTAGAGGAGTCTAAACTGTCTTGTTGCCATTGTGAAATACCATCTCCGATAGCCTTCAACCCACACTCAAGTAGTTCCACCCCTTTGTTGATTCCTTCTGGTAGTTTTCTTTTCTTAGCGGCTCGGGCTTCGCCTTCGTCGGCAGTTTCCTTGTTGTCGAGTGATATCGTGTCCATAGGGACATCCGAAATCTTCTGCAGACTTTGTCTGAGAATCAAACCTTCCTTCCGAAGCATTTCATATTGCTCAAAACTAGACTCGGCGGACTGCAGAGCCGTCTCCTTCTCAAGAAATCCCTTCAATTCCTGCATAAATGTGCCCTGCTTCGGCTCAGTTCCTGATTGTAGATCATATGCTAGAGCGGCACCTTCCGGCACAAATCTCCACAGCTGGTTGCAGGATGTGTGAGCAGCAAATTGTCCGAATGATGCTATTGCGAGATGAGCCAGAGCCCAATGTCGCTCTCTAAGAACCATATGATATAATTCCCATACGGCACAGCTCTTCGCACAATCATCGCTTTCCGACATCTCCATGGTCCCAAGTCCTCCCATGAAAATAGCCAAATATGGCTTGCACTGATGGAGCGAAAAACTTGTTGCTGACTCCCCTGGTAGAAACAGTTTCTTAAGCGTTAAGAGGACTACCTCCATCTGATCAGATTCGTACGGCTGTTTCATGTACGAGAAATTCCACAAAGCTTGACTTAAGAGATCACTATGGTCAAGAATTTGCTTGTCCATGTTGTTTCCTAAGAATTGCAGAATGGTCACCAGCAACGTCGTGGCCTTCTCAACACCACAGTTGCCTTCTTGCCTACAAGAAACAAAAGTCTTTGGTGATGCAACTAACGTGGAAACGTTTACCCAATATAAGAACATTTACTACAAAACTTTCGCAGGGAAACATTGGAAGAGTTCAGATCTTGTTTTCATGGTAGTGTGCCTGCTCAATTGATTAATTATGTCATTCATAAATAACTAGGGATTCAAATAGGTTTTGGTAAAAAAAAAGGGGGATTCAAATAGGTTCAAACAAGATTCTCTCAAAGCTTTAAAAGCACCAGGGATGTTACGGACAGACTATGATCCAAAAAGAGTTACTAAGAAGATTAAGTCAATTTAGGTGGTTCAACGAGACAAAAAGATCTGAATAGCTGGACTGGAGTTAAATATGAGAGCTAAGATATGAAAGATACAAAGTATATCGATTATCCGATTACTCACTGTGTCTGCAAAGCAGCTGATATTGCGAGAGCTGGAAATCCGAGTGCATCAGAACTGCTTATAGCCAAATGGTTCTTGCTGCTAGTAATGAAGTCATCACAACTGGCAATGACATTCTGCTGAACATAACATCTGATGCTCTCTGAAAGTGAATTAAGAGCAAATCCTTCGAGTACCAGAGCTAAAAATATTTCCGGAGAAAACTGACATATTTTAACACCAAAAAGAGAGACAAAAATATGGTCTGCCATAGACGTATCATTACCATGAAGAAGCCAACACACGGTTCTTGCCATTTTCCTCAGAGGAGAACCAGCACTGTGAACCAATCCTGGAGATGTAACTAACTTCATAATTGAGCACAGTTTATCAAAGATTCCCTTTGCCATATTGGCTTCAGCATGCTCAACCAAGAAGTGCCATAGCTCTGTCACAATGTCCCAACAAAGAAAATGTGGGTGGAAAAGATTTTCAAGCAAGAAACCCTCTACTTCCGACCAAGCAGAGCT
>SOPF01020379.1:0-10709 GCA_012979155.1 Hypericum perforatum
TTCAAAGTCATAAAGTGTCAGGAAAGTGGGTGAGAGTTTTATTATGTGAAGTGAGGGTGTCTAGATTAGATGAGTGACTAGTTACTTTTGTAATGTCCTCGGATTGGGTGGTTTAGCCACTATCCAAAATTTTACCTCACCTTTACCTAAGCTCTATTACAACCCGATATAAAGACCCCCCCAATTATTAACAACCTTATGATCAAAGATATTACTGAGTAGGATGTAGGATGCTTAGAAATATATTGACTAAGTATACGAGTGATAGGAAGTTGCCTACTTATATAATAAGTGAGAAAAATTTCTTATCATCGAGAGGTTAACGTTCTAGTGTCTTTTACATAGTGTTAATATTAGTTTAAACAACTAAGTGTAGAAGAGTCTAGCTATTCGTTCGTTTTGTGATTAAGTTAATGAACTATCTATGTAGGGAGAGTCTTTTGACTTGAGTTGATGTTTTTGAGGGGAGTCATTTTACGAAGACTTTATGCCATGTCTTTTCCTTTTTGTATATATTTTTATTTTATGTGTTTTTGTGTTTCCGCATTTGAGTTTTGCTTGGGGACAAGCAAATATTCAAGTGTGGGGGTGTGATGAGTGTCAAAAACACTCATTACTTATGTACATTTTAGTGTAAGTTTAGCATTTGTTACATATTGTTTTTACGAGTTTTCTAAGTCTTTATCTCGTTTTTGTACATATTGTTCTCTTGTCGTGTTTGTTCATTTTTCTTATGTTTCCTTTATGTTTAGGAGCTTCATGGACGATGATATCACAATGCACGATCAAGATCACAAGGTTGCAAGCAAAATGGCATTGACAAACCGAATGCACAAATTATTTCCGAGGCCAACCATGTTGTTCGCCGGGCCAGACCTTTTGCACGAGCAAAATCATAACTTCCACATACAAATTTGGATTGAGGCGCCATTAGCGGCATTTGAAAGAAGACAACCATATCTACAATCTTGCCAAAAATTTTGTTTTAAAAATGGATGACGTCATTGCAGCTATAACGGTGATGACGAAGCATGACAAGGCATGACCAAAGCATGACCAAATGCATGACATCACATGTGGAGGGCACCAACTTTGTGGTGGCTGCATGAAAATCTCGTCTCTTGCCAAAATAAGTGGCCAACACTCAGATTTTTCCTAAACAACTAAGTTTAACTTATGTGGAAATTAATAAAAGTTAAAGACAAGGTTAAATTAGTTAGTAAGATTTTAGATTAAGTTGTAATTTTATATTTTCCATTGGCTAAAGATTGTAATAGGTTAAGTATTATGTCTTAGGCAAGTCATTCCATGACTTAGGAAAAAAAAAGAAAGGCAACCAAGGGAGGAGAAAAAAAACGTACCAAAGAAAGGAGAGAAAAAAAGGAAGAAAAAAAGAAGGAAAAGAAAGAGAAGGAAGGAGAAGAAGAAAAGGAAGAACCAAGCTTGTGCTTGGAATTTGTAAACCTCTCTTGCCTTTTCCATTCTTGCTTTCCTTGCTTGATCATGTAAATAAAATGTATGTTAAGTGTGTTTATGTATTAAGTATGTTTTTGTTTATGTTTTGTACAAATATGTGTGAGTAGTTACTTATTGGTGTGAGTAGTCAATTTAGACTAATCTAGCGCAAAAGTGTAGATTAGTTGCCTTGAAACACCCAGATCGTGACACGTACTTAAAAACCCAACGAACCATGTAGTTTACTTAAGTTATCTATGGTATCACACCATTTGCTTTAAGTTGATATATATCTTATGTTCTTGTGTTTTCTTGTGATCTTGCATGATTTAAGTTGGTTGTATTTTCATTTTAAGCATGTTAGTTTGTTAAGCCACCTAAACCAAACCAAAGAAACCAAAGACATAAAATTCCTAAATTTAAGTAAGTAAGCCGAGTAAGGCGAAACCTCATTCCTCGTGGGATCGACAACCCTACTTCATAATCTATGTTGATATGGGTGTGTCAAACACCTAACCATCAGCGTGCGCCAGATCCTCAGGTGCTCAATTGTTCGCATTTGGTCATTCTTGCTCATGGTCATTTGTATCTGGTCCTTCTCTGGCATGTGCCAACTTCCTCTGGCATGTGCCAAGTCCTTAGCTTTGCTCTTCTCGCTATCGCATCTTTCCTCTCGTCTAAGCATCCACTTGTCTAGCTCGGTCGTCATCCATTTCCTTGAATTAGCTCCTAAAACCATAAAACACAATGAGAAACAAAATACACGACTAAAAACATGAAATAAACAAAACTACAACAAAGATAACTAAAACTCAAATAAAACAACCTAAAATACTAAAAACAAACTAGAAAATGGAAAAAAGTAATGATTGTTTTAAGCACTCATCAGTGGTGGTCCATTTTGACGACATCCTGATGTACAGCAAGTCAAAGGAAGATCATATCAAGCACCTTAGTGAAGTACTTAACACACTAAGGAAGAACGAACTTTATGCGAACCTTGCCAAGTGCACATTTTGGCAAGAAGAGCTACTGTTCTTGGGATTCATTGTTGGCAAAGAGGGTGTTCGAGCTGACTAAGCAAAGGTGGAAGCAATACAAGCCTGGCCTCAACCCAAGAGTGTAACGCAAGTAAGAAGCTTCCTCGGCTTGGCTTCATTTTATAGGCGCTTCATACGTGGTTTCAGTGTGATTGCTGCCCCTATTACATCTTTGCTTAAGAAAGGAGTGCCTTTCGATTGGAGTGAAGAAGTAGAGAAAGCTTTTGTTACGTTAAAAGAACAATTGAGCTCTGCACCAGTATTGGCCCTCCCAGACTTTGGAAAATTGTTTGAAGTTGAAGTGGATACCTCCGAAGTTGGGATAGGTGATGTTCTCACTCAAGAAAAGAGGCCTATCGCGTATTTTAGCGAGAAGCTGAGCAAATTTAGACAGACTTGGAGCATGTATGAAAAGGAGTTCTACACGGTGTTTCATGCTTTCAAAACATGGGAACACTACCTAGTGGGCAAGGAATTTATCTTTTATACAGACCATCGTGCCTTGAAGTTCCTGAATGACCAAGCAAGGTTGGCAAGCCATATGCACGCAAGGTGGTCCACTTATTTGCAATGCTTTCCTTTCAAGATTGTGCATAAAAGTGGCAAGGCAAACCTGGTGGCTGATGCCCTAAGCAGGAGAATCATGTTGCTCACAGAGTTGAAAGGAGAGATCACAGCCCTTGAAAGTGTTCGTGACCCATATAAAGGTGATGAGGACTTCAGTTCAATTTGGAAGTCATGCAAGAATGGAAAGGGCGTACGAGATTATCACATCCATGATGGTTATCTCATAAAGGGCAACCAACTGTGCGTGCCAAAGACTTCATTAAGAGAGCACTTGGTGTGGGAGATGCACGGAGGAGGTCTGTCCGCACACTTGGAGCGTGATAAGATGCTATCTGCTTTGTGCCGTGTTTGTCAAGAAACCAAGGGGCAAGTCCAAAACACTGGGCTATACACTCCTCTCTATTCCGAAGCAAGTGTGGAAAGATTTGAGCATGGACTTTGTGCTTAGATTGCCTCGCACCCCGTGTGGTTTTGACTCTATTTTCGTTGTGATAGACAGGTTGTCAAAGATGTCCTATTTCATTCCATGCTGTAAGACCACAGATGCCTCCAGGGTCGCAAGATTATTCTTTAAAGAAGTGGTACGTCTGCATGGAGTCCTGCGCACCATCAGATCAGATTGAGACATGAAGTTCTTATCCAGCTTTTGGTAAACGTTGTGGCGAATGTTTGATGCAACCTTGCAATTCAGTACCACATCCCATCCTCAAACTGATGGGCAAATGGAGGCAACCAATCGAACACTTGGAAGCATGCTACGAAGCTTGTGCCACGAGAAGAAGAGGCAACAGGAGAGTCACCTTTTTCATTGGTGTATATTAAGGTTCCTAACCACCTTATTGATGTGTCTAGCATTCGCAAGCCACAAGGAGCCAATGCAACTGCGGTAACACTTGTTGAGCACGCGCAAGAAGTGTTGGAGGCTATAAAGAAGAGGCTGGCCATGACTTATGCCAAGGAGAAGGCCAAAGGAGAACCAAAGGGTGCAACTCTTTCAACCAGGGGAAGAAGTGATGGTCTACTTCAGAAAGGAGAGAATGCCATCCAAGCTAGGAGGAAAGTTGCAATAATGAAGGTTTGGACCCTACAAGGTGCTGCAAAGGGTGAGCAATAATGCATACGTGATTGATCTGCCCGATGATCTTGGCATCTTAAAGATATTCAACGTGGCGGATCTCACACCCTACTACAACCCCCTGCCCTTGCTGATGTAGCATAGCGGCAGGCTTAAAATTTTATACTAGGTTTGCAAAACCAAGCGAGTTCTTCCTCATTCTTTCAGCAACCAAGTAACCGCAAAAGGCTTTGCTAACAACACTTGGTTGAATGAAGGAACGAAGATGAGTACGTTTGGTAGTTTGGTTCTACCAAGGTACGGAACTTTGGAATATAAGGGGTAGGACCTTGGGATTAGTAGGCTGATTTGTCGATGTAGGATGGGGTTAGGCAAGGTTGTTCGGACTTAAACTGGAATACGAAATGACGAGGAGTGGTTAAGAGTAAGTTGGGTTGAACCGGTTCTACGGTTGTGGCCAAGTCGATCAAGGTAGAAAATTGGAGTAACAGATAGAGACTTTGATCAGGAAAAACTTCCGTTGTATGATCAAAGGTTGTTTGAATAAATCAAACGGCCAGCCAGGGTAGATGTTAGATAACGTGCAAGTCCATGCACAACAAGCGAGTCCACGCTTAAAACGTACAAGTCCACATACTAGCTATACGAATCTATGCATATAAATTACACGAAAGGTAATTTCAGAGAATAATCTCAATTTAATAGTTCATAATCTGATCATTACATTCATAGGACTTACATACTTATAGAAAATAAAATGCGACATACGAAGTGACTTACAACCAAAAGCCACAAATGAACATACATCATAGTTAATTGGAACTGAATAAAAAACGTAAAGACTAGAATGACACTAAGGTCTTATTGGTTTCTAGAATGCAAGAATGCAACTTAATACCCCGAAATGTCTTGAAATGCAAATCAATTCGTCAAGAAAGGCAAATAACGAATTGATCCTTGGCATGTTTTCATGTTGGATTAAGGTGGATCATGTAGAAACTCCGAGTGTCTGGGATGTCCTACATCATACTCCCCTTCTTGGAACAAAGCTCATCCACGAGCTGCTAGCTATGATGGAAGTAGGAAGGCATCCAAATATGGTGAAAAGTCATCATCCATGACTTGCTCGGATGGCTGGAAGATTCGATCATGCCTGAACAAATCAACATAGATCCTTTGAGCCACAATTGCGTCTTCGGATGGCTCGCTCCAATGCTTGATCACATTCCAAGCTTGATTCAAAGGTGGAACGACATTCAGATGGCACTTCTTGGTTCTTGCCACGGACAAATCATCAACCCAAGGACTTGGTTTCGTGTCATAATCACACAGCACACTTGACAACCCGATTATGGATAGCATGCACAACCATTGTTCACAAACTTGCAACTTTAGAATGCACAGTTGAACATTTTTCATACACAACTTGTCATACAAGTGGTCATCATTCCCGGTTATGCCATGCTTGCACAACAAACATAAGTTGCCCTGATCTTCTTCATCTCTATTGTAACATTCAAAGGTAGTGGTAAATTCATGAATTCCATCAAGTAGATTCTGCCTTTGAGTCACAACATCCGTAACTACCTTGGAAGTGCCACTTTTGCATATGATCTGGATTGGCAACTCCCAAAGATATATGATATCTGTATTAACTTGGATTTGCAATTCCCAAACTTTGAAAACTTATAACATGGCATGAAACTTCTGATGTAGCATAGTCTAGTTTGGAGTTATGCTAAATTTTCCTTGAAGCACACAAAAGAAAGGGCCAGCTTCGTTGTTTCAAGGGAACGAGGCTTGCTTCTTGTGCAAGGCAATGAGGGGAATTATAAGTGCACTGAAGTTGTGGATGATCTTTTGATGAGAATGGGCCAAATCAAGAAAGCTTCTTAAGTGTTTGATATGCATATAAGTTGGCAAGGTTCTGATTGCTTCAATATGCACATCAACACTATGAAATTTGTGGCTTCTTTCGATAAACCCTAGAATTAATAGTCTTCCTTCCCAAATCAAGCACATCTTTGGTTTGATCACGAGGCCATGACTTTGTAAAGCCGCAAGAACTTGTTTTACTTGCTCAAAATGCTCTTCCTCTGACTTGTCTTCCTTTAGGAAGTCATCAAAATAATTGATCACAAACGGACAAAAGGAAGACTTCAAATCAAGGTACACTTGGTGTATCACACCATCCGTACAAGCCATCATGCACAACCAAGTTTGAGGCATGTGAAGCATTGCTCTGCCTGTTCTTTAATTGCTTCGGCTTGGATGGTAACAACTCAGCTTGTTTTGCTCTTTGCTTCTCCTTGTACTCTCCTCCAAACTGGATCCAACTTGTCAAACAAGGCTCGCGATGTGGTGTTGGGTTTAACCCTAAATTTGCAACAGATTGCTTATTGACAAAGTTCTCTTGACTCCTTTTATTGATGATCACTTCACACAATCCATCTTCAATGTAACAATGATTCCTAAAGAGATTGTTTTGTTGCAATTCATCCTTCTTTTCAAAAATGAAAGTTTCCTTGTGTGACACGTCATAAATCTCTTCAATTTTATATAGATCGCCTTGATCTTTCTTCTCTTCTTTAGACTCCTAACGAACTTCTTCAACTCTTGATTTGTACGCATCATAATTCTCTTCCCCTTTTTCTCGTATTTGCGAATTTTTATGAGCATCACTTGGTTTGTTGGACAAGCACGGATTGGTTGAAGGAACAACCAACTTATCTGAATCAATGCTCTTAAAGAATTCTTCGGCATCCAGGATTCTACATGATGGATCAAAATTTCCTTTGCACAAATAATCCACACTCCTTGATTGTCCATGCTTTCATTCCTTTTGTCCAAGGGTACATCTTTGTTCGATCACCTCTTCTTCAGGTTTTGCATGAACAATAGATTGATGCATAACAGACGATGCTTGATTTCCAAGTTTGTCCAATCGTTTGATAATCTCCTGAAAAGAGTTCTCCATATTTGTAAATCTTCGATCTAAATCAAGATCCATCATGTCTTGGAACGGATTTGTAGTGGTGCTAGGAGGATAATTGAGATTCGGATCCTTAGATCACAAATCCTGTTGCACGGTTTGTAGTGTTTGGATCTTCTCACAACTCACGGATAAGAAAACTCTCGATCTCAATACGGGGATTGAGATGATCGTGGCTCAAGCTCTGATACTACCTGATGTAGCATAGTGGAAGGCTTGAAATTTTATACTAGGTTTGCAAAACCAAGCGAGTTCTTCCTCGTTCTTTCAGCAACCAAGTAATAGCAAAAGGCTTTGCTAACAACACTTGGTTGACTGAAGGAGCGAAGATGAGTACGTTTGGTAGTTTGGTTCTACCAGGGTACGGAACTTTGGAATATAAAGGGTAGGACCTTGGGATTGGTAGGGTGATTTGTCGATGTGGGATGGGGTTAGGCAAGGTTGTTCGGACTTGTTCTGGAATACAAAACAACTAGGAGTAGTTAAGAGTAAGTTGGGTCGAACCGGTTCTACAGTTGTGGCCAAGTCGATCAAGGTAGAAAATTGGAGTAACAGATAGAGACTTGATCAGGAACAACTTCCGTTGTATGATCAAAGGTTGTTTGTATAGAAAATAAAATACGACATACAAAGTAACTTACAACCAAAAGCCACGAATGAACATACATCATAATCAATTGGAACTGAATAAAAAAACGTAAAGACTAGAATGACACTAAGGTCTTATTGGTTTCTAGAATACAAGAATGCAACTTAATACCCCAAAATGTCTTGAAATGCAAATCAATTTGTCAAGAAAGGCAAATAACGAATTGATCCTTGGCATGTTTTCACGTTGGATTAAGGTGGATCATGTAGAAACTTCGAGTGTCTGGGATGTCCTACATCACTTGCCATCACGTCTAGCAACTCGGGACGAGTTGAATTTTAAGAAGGGGAGGCTGTCGTAGGATGTCCAAGAACAAGGTGCAAGTTCAAGCTAATTCACGTGTGCATGCGCTGCATGGAAACTTCAGCCAGCTTGTAACTTGTCATTAATTCACTTTCTTTTATTTTGTTTTGTAATAAGTAGCATGGGACTTTCTATTTTCTGCCGTTGCTGAGGAGAGGGCCGAGCAACTAAATAATAAGGAGAGTTAATAAGGGAAAGTTAGGACTGGAACGTTCAATTATGGACGTGGGAAAATAGGAAAGGTTGTAACAGCTGCGTGTGTTAATGCGCGCCTTGATTTCAGCTCATTTAAATTGAGCAAAGAAAGGAAATGAAGATCATGTTGAATTAATCCAGATTTTCTGAGAGTTGCCAAGTGCAAGAGTAAGCACGGCTGTGCTTGTGTTCAAATTAGCCACTGATTGGCTGCTCTTTATTGAGCAAACCTCAATCACCCTACGCAAGTTGGTGATTGTTGAATTTTCAAAGTTTCTTAGGTTACAAGTTACGAATTTCTTCCAGAATTTTCAAACCATTCCATTGTGCTACATTATAAAGTCAATAGTTTTGTTTAGGAAATTATATTCCAGCAACATATGGCTTGTTTAGGACGTGAATCTACTTATATCTACTAGGTATTATATGCTTAGATTACTTCTTGTTTAGTTGATTACTATCTAACCAGAATTCACCTATTTGGGATTAAGTATAATTTGGTCAGATTGCAAGCTCCTTTTTAGGAGTTAGTTTGTTTAGGAATATTTGAGACTTTTGGAGCCTATATAAAGGGTTCCTATGCAATAGAAATGTCAACCAACTTCGGCACCCAATACACGAATTCATTATGAATATTACAAGTTTTTGACTTAGTGAGTTTTGATAACTCTTCTTGTTCTTGCCTAAGTTTATGTGTCGTTTAGCTTGAACTTTACTTTCACTTATCTAGTGAGTTTGCCATCTTTGTTTGTGGCGTGATACGACCTTGACTAAGGTTCTCGAATTGCTCATTGCTTGGGTTGTGGCTTGTTTGCCAAGGTTCTTGCAAGATCAGTTTTGTGGGTTTGAAAGCTATAAAATGTGTAAAAATGCATAAAAATGTTTGTAAAGACACGATAATATGCTAAAAAGCGCAAATGGCAATAGAAAAGAAAAGTAAAAGTACAAAAGGCAAGAAATGTAAGAATAGGCATGAAAATGTGAAAAAAGGCAAGAGAAAGTAAGAATATGTAATAAAAGCGAAGAAAAGGTGTTCGAAGGCAAGAAAAGGAAAAAGAAGACAAGAAAATAGGGAAATGGCATGAAATAACAGAGGCAAGAGAAAGTATGAATAACCAAGAAAGTTGAATAAATGCAAGAAAAGGAAAAAATAAGACAAGAAAATATGCAAAAAGGAAATTAAAAGATATAAAAGGCATAAAAGTGCATTAAAATAAGGACAAAAAGGACCAAAAATACAAGAAAATGAAAAAATAAGCTATAAAGGAACAAGATGGCAATAGAAAGCCCGAAAAGGATAAAAAGGACCAAAAAAGGGAAAAAGTGGGAATGACAAGAAAATGTAAGAGCTAATATAAAGCTAGATAAAGGAATAAAAAGGTGTTAAAATGCAAGAAAACTTGCAAGCAAAAAAGCAATAAAATAAAAGGAAATTTAAAAGGAGGCATGAAAAGGAAAGAAATGGAAAAAAGGACACAAAAAGGTATGAAAAGACAAGAAAATACGCAAAATGGCACAAAATGGCAAGAAAATATAACAAAAGTTAATACGGGCAAGAAAAAGCACAAAAGCACTAAAAGAAAATGAAAAAAAGTAAAAAAAAGAATAAAAAGACAATAATAAATTATTAAAGGCAAGAAAAGGAGCAAAACAAAAAAATTCAAGAGATAATAAAAAAAGACAATTAAAAGTTCAAAAAGTCAAGAAATGTAAGAATAGGCATGAAAATGTGTAAAAAGATAAGTAAAGGCAAGAGAAAGTAAGAATATGTACTAAAATGAAAGAAAATGTTTTCAAGGGAATGAAACCCTATAAATGGTGTAAAAATGCATAAAAATGTAAGTAAAGGAAAGCCAACAATACGCTATAAAAGGCGAAAATGGCAATTGAAGGCCCAAAAAGGTATAAACGGACCAAAAAGGGAAGACAATGTGCAAAATGGCAAAGAAATGCAAGATATAATAAAAGGCTAGCAAATTAAAGAAAAGGGCTAGAAATTCAAGAAAATGCAAGAAAAGGTGCGAAAGGGCAATAAAATGTAAGAAAATGTAAAATGAGGCACAAAAAGGAAAGAAAAGGTAAAAAGAGACACCTAAAGGTAAGAAAACCTAAGAAAATGTCCAAAAAATGAATAAAAAATAAAAGATAAAAAGAGACAAAAATTGGTATGCAAAGACAAGAAAATACTCAGAAGGCACAAAAAGGCAAGAAAAGGTAACAAAATGCAACACGAGCAAGAAAATGCACAAAAGCATGAAAAGACAATGAAAAAATTAAAAGATGCAAAAAGGAATAAAAAGACAATAATAAACAATAAAAGGAAAGTAAAGGAGCAAAACAACAAGAAAATTCAATCGATAATAAAAAAAGACAATTAAGAGTTCAAAAAGGCAAGAAATGTAAGAATAGGCATGAAAATATGTAAAAGGGCAA
>SOPF01020418.1:0-11353 GCA_012979155.1 Hypericum perforatum
ACTTTTCCCTATTTTTAATTACACTACGTTATACATTGTAGATTTAAAGTCGATTGAAATAACATAAATGAGATACTTCTTTTCAGGAGAAAAAAAAACATAGATAAGAGAGTTATAATTTTATTACATAAATAAAATTGGAATGTGGGGAATTTAAATTTAGATTTAGTGAGAGGAAAGTGGGGCAAGTGCCTCTACTCAACAACTTCACGTGTCCACGTCGCTGCTCGAGCCACTGCAGGTATGCGGAACAAGGTCAACATCAAAGTGTTTGACCAACTACGGCAGTCTTCAATTTTATAGGTGCCAACTTGCCTGATTGGGTCGGGTGATACCGATACATGCAATAGTAAATGCGGATGCCAAGGTCACGAAGTTCTACCACCGCAAAACGTTTCTTAAACTATTCGACTAATTCCATAAAATTATAAAATGTAACATTTTTTTAATTATTCATACTCAACACTCTTTTATAACTAATATGATACAAAAAAAAATTCCCAAGTTCGAGCTCTGTAAATATTTTAAATTTGGCAAAATTCAATTAATAAATATTAAAATGTCAATTAGTTTAAGTGTTTATTACTATTTAATACTTTCAGGTAAATTAGAATAATATTACAAAACATTCAATCAACGTCACACGTTTATATATAGGATCCTTATCTAGGAATACATGGACCGGGCTTTAAATAAACGATTGGGCTGTATATCTGAAAATCGATTTTTCTGTCTGGACCACGTGGCACAATGTCAGGCCCAATCGAGAGTTGGGGTCCCCTGATCCGTCGGATTTCACTAGAAATCGTTTGAGTATAAAAAAATTTAGATCATAAAATTGTATAATAAATCGTAAAATTTTATATAATTAATAAATTTATAAATATATTACAAAAATGAATCTAACATAAATTTTATTAATTTATTAATAAGTCAGAAATACTCTTTGTCTCAAATATTATCTTAAAACATAAATTTCTCAAATTCATCTAATTTTTTTAATTCAATAAAGTATTCAAATAAATCTCTTCATCACCCCTAACATCTTATTCCATACTATTTTTACCTCCGATTTCATCAAATTCATCATCAATGTTGTGAATCGTCAACTCATCTTCAGCAGCAATTTCAAAAATTCCATGATCTCCTTCATTTTAGATATCTACTTCCAATTTTTATTTTTTATTGTAAAATCTATAATCTCATTTTCAAATAAAATTTTATTACTGTTGATAATCCAATTATCATCAGATTCAATTTATATTATACTAATTAATAAATATTTAATATCTATATTTAAATAATAATTCATAGACCTATTTCTAACTAGAAACCATATTTCTTGTGAAGATAATTTTTTAACACCAAAAGTAACACATTAACGGGGTTTAAACCGGACCTTTATCAAATCATATAATCTTTCTAATGTTAGATCAAATACTTTTTAGTTGAAAAAACAATATTTGTAATTTTTTTATGGCCATATTCAAATGGGGTGTACATATTGTTAGATATAAGTTTTCATTCGGCTTCCTTCTCTTTTCTTTCTGTTGCGTTTTGTTCTGTTTGTTTTCGATTAAAAAAGCATTCACCTATAAAAAAAAAAATTCATTCGATTTAATAGTGTAAACGTTATAGATTTGATCCTATCAGTTTTTTTTAAGGCTGAATTTAGTGATAATGATGATATTTACAGATTTACAAATAAAAAGAGTGTATAATTCTTTTAGTATAATATGCTATTGCAGCCGTTAAAACCTTACCACGATAAACAGGAAGGGATAAAATCGTGAAAAACGAGAGTAGCTGTCTTTCTAGACGAAATTGCTTCTTTGGCTTAAATCAAATTCCTACAGAACAACCAAATATTTTAGAAACAAACAATTACATTTTCTATGGGACATCCATATGATAAAATAAAATAAGATGTCTCATTACCAAACCGAGCAAGTGTGTGTTTCCGGTGATGTGTATGTAATTATGATATATATATGTATATGTATATAAAATTAGCATATTCATTATTTAATTATGATTCTATTTTAATTAGTCGATTCATTACATTTTCAAATTATCTTTAATATGGAATTGGTTGTCTCCAATGATGTCAGGTAATCAATCTGTCTCAGCTAATTCGAGCAACCTAGCGGAGAAGATAATAATCGGTTAGTCACAGAATATCTTGATTCCTAAGAGTTCTTCTTGAGTGAGTTGAGTTTTTTTTTTTTTTGATAAGTAAAATGTTTTATTACCCATCAAGCAAAACACCACAACGTGCACACAGCACTACACCAAGAATGTCTCTCCAAAAAAGAGACACACCCAAAAATACACCCACAAAAAAAACCCAAGGCCCACCAAAGCCCATAGCAAGTCCAATCCACGAAAGGACAAGCCCATGAGAAGACCCACCGAAGCCCAAACCCGAAAAGGCCCGGACAAACCCAAAAGGCGAAAACCCTAGAACCCCGCCAAAGGCGAAAACCCTAGAACCCCGCCGACGGCAAAGCCAGGGACCAAACCGTCGCCCACCACCGACGCCCACCGACCAGCCCCGAACCACCACCGGCGCCCACCTCAGCCGACCACCACAGTGCCTCCCGCCTAGGGACTCCAACCCCCAGCAACGCCACAGACGAGGACAGCCCGACCAACCCCGAAGCCACCACCGACGCCCACCAAAGCCACCACCGATGCCCACCTCCGACGCCCACCACCGAGGCCCACAGAAAGGGCTAGCCCGAACAACCCCGAGGCCACCAACGACGCCCACCACCGACGCCCACCCGAACAACCCCGAAGCACCACCTACGCCCACCCCAGCCGCCCACCACCGAAGACCACCCACCACCGACAAGATCCCTCAGCCACCCCCGACAGCAAACGCACGGAGGGCGGCCATCAAATCTCGCCAAAAGCGAGGGAGGAACCTAACCACCGTCGATGGGGCATTCCGAAGTGGGGGCAGCAAGACCCAGACTGCGACACGAAGGGGAGAAAAACCACCACCAAGCCGCGCTTGACCCCGCCATGGTCACCGGTGGCGGGGAGGGCACCGACGGTCCTCCCGAAGGGAAGAGGAGAGGGCCGCTCAAGCAAGGAATATTATGTTATAATCTTATATCTAATTCAAAACTTTAAGATCATAAATAAATAAATCAATAACTGATTTGTTTTTTCTTATGTTATATTATATTTTCTCCAACATATTTAATACCACAAGATATCAAATCTAGTAGGTCAATTAAACATCAATGTTTATGAATTGAAACAATCTGTATCCTTGCCGATAATCATTGTCAGCATGGTATTATACTATTATTGTAGCAGCGGGATACGGTTGGAGCGTTCAAAGTGATGTGAGGTCCCCAGTGGTCCTGTCCTCATGATGTCTTTCTCGATTATGATTTTGCAACTTATATGTTAAATTTGGAGTCCAATTATCTATTATTTATTTTTTTCGGTAAATTGACTTGTATATATATAAAAATGGGAAACACCGAGACGCGTGGCCCCTATTAGAAAAAACCAAGGGCATTTCAACTGCGATCAACCTAGAGAAAATTGGAATCAAAATATTACAGTGGTAACTTACATTCATGTTACAATCATCGACTTCAAATACAAAAATAATGGTTGATTGTTTGTGAAACTCAAGTAATTTGCCCAAATTAATTATTCTTGATCATGAATAAGAAAGTTTTGGATGAAATGTTAGTATTGATTGGAGATGTCATCAGATTTGGATATCGTAAAGTATTAATTCAATTTGAAGACATAATTATGTGCTTAGCCAAGATCCAACTGATATTACATAGAAATTAAACTAATTTGACCCATAAATTTGGCTCAAAAGACAACAATATTCAGCTAATGTTCTGGTTGCAGATTATTGGGCTATACGTGACGGGTGATCTAGCCGCAGTTTTGCCCGGCGAACACCGGAAACAAATGCAACGTTATATCTATAACCACCAGGTATTTTTCAATAAAAATTTTCACGAACTTGAATGAATTTCATATGCCTAGAGTTAATAATTATCGAACTTATTTTATCTTTTTATCTTCTTAAATTGATTTATGATCGTATATACAACTGACCACAACAATGCCAAAGAGTAGCCTCCGACTGTCTATTATTACATTGTTTTTGAAAATATTTGGCTGATTGTCATTTGTCTCATTCTAATTTATTTATGGTGCGATTTGATTTAAGTTTGACTTCTCCTCGTGCGTCTGTTGACAAGCGAATCAGTGACAAGTTCCCCTGAAAAAAAAAAAAGAATCAGTGACAAGTTTAAATGAGATGATAGCAATTCAGGAGACGAATCAGTTTATTTTTGCTAATTTAAATATTTTTTTCTAACTTCTAAAATAAATTTTCAAGTCAAAGATTTTTATTAATTTTTTATAGTTATATTTTTTCTTCGTATTTTAAGGAAATTTTCACGATCTTCTTAAAAAATAGAACTAGTTTTTAACTACTTGTTCTCATTCTTTTAGATTTTTTTTCAATTGTAAGTTTCAGTCAGTAGATTGTAATTCATCTTAATCTTCGGGTAGAGAATCGTTGGAGTCAGAAATTTTCTAATATGGCCAAAAAATTAGACGAGTGATGATCGGAAGAACACATACTTAGTAACGTCCAAGATAAATTATTTAATTTTTTAAAGTAAAATTTTTTATATCCTCATGCTATATATATTTATAAATATGCCAAAATTGGATATTAGTTCTTTCACACAATACTTATGTATCGTCAAAATCCTACTACAGAATTAAGAGATTACAAAATTTCTTTACGCTATTACAGAACACTTAAAATACTTTGTAACATCCAAGAGGAAATAATTAAGTGAGAAAAAAATAAGTTGGAGTTTGGACCACGTTGAAAATGCTTTTACAAAATTCACCCAAAATCCAAAATGAACGATGATTAATATGTTGTTTTCCGGGTTAATTTCAGAATAGAGATGGAGGGTGGGGCCTACACATCGAGGGTGAAAGCACCATGTTCGGAACAGCTCTCAATTATGTCACTTTGAGATTGCTTGGGGAAGAAAAGGATGGAGGGAATGGCGCCATGGACAAAGCAAGAAATTGGATCCTTGATAATGGCGGTGCAACTTGTATCCCATCCTGGGGCAAGATGTGGCTTTCCGTAAGTAATCATAAGATTCGGGTATTGGATTCAATTCTAACGAACTAAAATTTTTTTATTGGAAGAACTAATCCGACAATGAATAGTTAATAACTATTCCTACAAAATTAAATTTTGATCCATCAACCAATCTGTAGTCTTGATAACCTAGAATGAGGCATTTTCACGATCCTGGAACGGGAAATTTCATGATTTAAAAGTATGGCACCGAACTGAAACCTTTTTACCAGGTTTCAGGATGGTTTTTGGAACCGTCGACAACAGTTGAATCGGCAATTCAACTCTTTTTTTAAAATTTTATGGTTTAGTTCCTAATAAATCACAATCGTACTCGATTTCACGATTTAACTTCAAATTTGACCTGTTCTACGATTCCATGCGGTCTCGAAAAGTTAGAACCGTAAATGAAACTGTAACGATCGGAACAAGAAAAGAGAGTAGATTGGAGAAAGAAGAAGAAGGTTTAGGTGGGAAAAGAAAAAGAAGTCAAGAGAGGAACGGAAGCAGTTATCTTTATTATCAAGAATCAAGAATAATGCTTTCTTCTGGGTTTTCTCCTATTTATAGACTTGCCTAATTACAAATTGATTACCGATTTTTTTACTGGCTCTACTATAAGTCCAGCTTGTTACAGAAACATTCTAGAAATATTGACGATAGTGCAAATTGGGCATTCTATTCGAACCGTGGCGAACCATACCTTCGGTGGTCCTTAACATTTCGGACGTTGACATTATATTTATTACTTATTAGTGACGGCGATATTGACATATCATTATTTGGATAACCTCCTACTTTTATAAGGTACTTGGTGTATACGATTGGAGTGGCAACAATCCGCTTCTCCCGGAGATATGGCTTCTTCCGTATTCTATTCCAATACACCCAGGTTTCTTTCATTCAATTGCAATTTAAATTTCTCGTAATCTATTATTACAATATAATAATTGAATCTGAGACAATGTTCCATTTATTTGTTAAAACTTGTGGCTCCTCAATACATCTGGTTACCATGGGGTTTTTTTCCCTCTTGGGTAAAAATTTACGAAATTCTCATCGGTAACAGATTAACAAATTTACGGATGCCATGTGACAAATCTTTTACATTTTGTCAAATTCTTTGAATTACAAATAGTTGTCGGATTGAACCGTTTGACATAGTTTATCATATACAGGAAGGATGTGGTGCCATTGTCGGATGATATATCTTCCAATGTCCTACTTATGGGAAGAGATTCGTAGGCCACATCACTCGGCTCATTTTGTCCCTTCGAAGGGAGATTTATACAGTTCCCTACTACCAAATTGATTGGAACCAAGCCAGATTTCTTTGTTGCAAGGTGTTTGTTTACCAACTCTTATTACAACATGACAAAGTTTTTTAATAAGTAATTTTTTTAGACTAGCGCCCGCCAACAATTGAACTTTGAATTTTTGTCGATTCATATATGCCTTATTCCGTCCCGTGCAGAAAGATTTGTACTACCCACATCCCTTTGTACAAGATGTTCTATGGGATTGCATGCACAAGGCGTGGGAGCCACTGGTGTCTAGGTGGCCTTTATGCAAATTAAGACAAAGAGCTCTAAAAACTGTAATGCAACATATTCATCATGAAGATGAGTCTACTGAATATATCTGTCTTGGACCAGTAAATAAGGTGATCATTCCAATTTTCTTTCGTAACGAAACGGACTTGCTCTCGCTGCTTGGTCGCCGTTGATTTCGTCACCCACATCAATGTTCTGTAGGTACTGAATATGATTTGTTGTTGGGTAGAGGACCAAAATTCAGAATCATATAAATGTCATATTTCAAGAATAAAGGACTACCTTTGGGTTGCAGAAGATGGCATGAAAATGCAGGTAAACTTTTATCCAATGTTGCCTGCAATCAATATTTTTGTGGCAGGTTACTAACATGAAATCAAAATTTTGATTAGGGTTATAGTGGATCTCAATTATGGGACCTCATTTTTGCTATTCAAGCAATCATATCCACCAACCTTGTCGATGAATATTCTTCGATGCTTCGGAAGGCTCATAATTTTCTCAGGAAAACCCAAGTAACAAAGACAGATTCCGTTCACTAATATTTGATTTTTCTTCGTTGGGAAATTCCTTAGAAGTTCGAATTATATGCACAGGTTCAACGAAATAGTGGAGAAAATTTAGGGCATTGGTATCGACATATTTCGAAAGGTGGATGGCCGTTCTCCACTGCTGACAATGGATGGATTGTATCTGATTGCACTGCTGAAGCTCTCAAGGTAATCACTTTATATTATTTTTTCAAAGAATTTATTCGAGTGATCTTTATATTATTTCATCATATGTGTAGATCTATCTATACATTCTGCTAAACTATGAAGAATGAAATCGATTTTATTCTATATTTATTATCTAAACGTTAGACTCAAATAGCTTTTTTCAATTGATCCATACAAATTTCTTCTCTCATTGTTTAGGCGGCAATCTTGTTATCTCAATTTCCTGAAGAAATTGTAGGACCAGCGATTCCTATAGATAACTTATATGAAGCAGTTGAAGTGATGTTGTCTCTACAGGTATGACAAACATCCATTTTTCAATTACGATAAATTATCGTACAAATTTGAACAAGCTGAGTTGATATTAATTCAAAAAATCGGAAACTTGGTACATGGATTTGAATCTCTTTTAGCAATGTTCTCTATGCATGTAAGCTTAACAATACTTTATGATTTATTATGAAATTGATATAGAATATGAATGGAGGATTTTCTTCTTATGAGCTTACAAGATCATACCCATGGATAGAGGTAATAAAATACCGACTCTCTCGTCATTTATTTCTTCATGGATTGAGTTCAAAATTTGATTACATAGTTGACTCCATGAACTCTTCTACTTAACTTTTGCAGGCTCTAAACCCAGCAGAGACCTTTGGTGACATCATCATTGACTATCAGTAAGCTTAATAATTTTTTCACTAAGCCAAATGAGCAGCAAACTATTGGATTATAAGAGAATCAACCGATTAAGGTTATTTTATGATACCAAAAATCAGTAATGAAGTTATCTACAGACACAGTAGTTAGTTTCATAGAGCAATTATTATATTTTAATATTAACCTTGACTTGGTATCAATATTATTAAATGTGTGTCTCAGATACGTGGAGTGCACTTCTGCCGCAATCCAAGCCCTAAAATCTTTCACCAGAGTACATGCAGCATATAGGAAAATCGAGATTGAGGTATCTATTGAGAAGGCCGTTAGCTTTATTGAGAAAATACAACAGGCTGATGGTTCCTGGTAAGCTTTTTCATTTCATAATTTTGTTTCTTTAGTTTCCTCCCGTCTCTCTCTATATATAAATTTGAGACAAACCATTCAATTTGTACAGTCCTCAATATAATCGCTTTTTCCATTCATAAATAAATGGCTTCGGCATTGTTTCCACCTAATAAAAAAAATCACAATCTAAATATAAGTCATGATCAATGGTTTTCCAAACCGAATGGGATACGACCATGATTTCTCTTCATTTTCCGGCCGATTGTTTGGACCACCAAAGAAACTAGATGTTTTCAATATTAAATATATTTAACAGGACAAACAATTTAAAATGTTCTAATTTAATTGAAAACTTTATCAGTTACAAATACCATGATACTAATTCATTTATTTTTTATTTAAGAAAATTCAAAAAAATATTTTGGCAAATTTAAACTGGAATAGTCGGTTCAATCGGGTATGAACCATCCGTCTCTCTAACTGCCTTCAGGATTTAGTATGAAATGCCTTGAACTCAGTGTCAGGTAATAGTTTGACCAATATGGTAATCAGGTGGACGCATATTTTTTTTATTTTTTTTTTGAAATAAAATATTTATGTTACATTATGATTCCAATTAGGTATGGATCATGGGGTATATGCTTCACATACGGGACGTGGTTCGGAATCAAGGGGTTGGTGGCCAGTGGAAGGACCTACGAAAACAGTTCCAGCATCAGAAAAGCTTGTGATTTCTTGTTGTCTAAACAGCTTAAATCCGGTGGGTGGGGTGAAAGCTACCTATCAAGTCAGACTAAGGTAACTCTACCATCACCCAGGAAGCATTTCAATTCCCGTAATTATCACAACTCGGCTAGAACTAAAATTAGTCAATGGTTGTCAATTTTTTGTCACAAATTCTATTACGACCATGATGAATTAGTTGGCTCGAACTCATTTTGGTTATCATGTGTCATATGTAATTTCAGGTGTATCATAACCTAGAAGGTGATCAAGCACATCTTGTTAACACTTCATGGGCAATGTTAGCTCTTATTGATGCAGGGCAGGTAAAGTTGCTTTCTTTCTCACAATAACATTTCGGTTTTTCCTTTTCTTTTCTTTTCTGTCACTAATGAAAAAGAAATAATGCAATATAGTTATCAAAAATTCAAAACGCTTTAATTGAGATTTTATTCATTTTTTATCTGAAAATTTTAGGCTCAGAGAGACCCAATTCCTCTGCACCAAGCAGCAAAATTGCTGATCAATTCAATACAAACATCTGGGGATTTCCCGCAACAGGTTTATTGGATTTCCAAATGTGACAATAAACATTGTATTAGAATAAACCATTTGTGAATTTTTATTATCAACAACTAATTTTTATTTTGGTGCAGGAAATAATTGGTGTATTTAACAGGAACTGCATGATCAGCTACTCGGCGTATAGGAACATCTTTCCCATATGGGCGCTTGGCGAATACCGCAATCGTGTAATCTTTCCGTTTTGATGTGTAAGTTTTAATTTATACATCTGGGTTTTTTTTAAAAGTAAATATTATTGATGGTTGGTGTAAATTCCTCATGCCATGTTATTAATGGAGTTGCAATGGCCAGTGATTATGTGCTGACATCTGGTTTTATAATGTGTATATATCCTCTATTTTTTTAGAATTTGTGTATATACTCTCTCCCAGTCGACAAATGACTAAATGAGTAGTTCTCTAGTATCATATAATTTTTTTAATATTATAATTACAAAACTTTATAATTTTTTAATCTTGCACTTTGGTTTGGAGCAATGAAATATGCCTCTTTTAACTGCCAAAATAATTAGAGCTATATTTACTAAGTTTCGGCGTCATGGATGACTTCGAATTAAATACGAACCACTCATTGGATGGTACACCAGATAAACATTAAAAAAAAAAGACTATAAAAGAGTAATGCAGACCGAATTGGCCTCAATCACATGACTTTTCTTCAGTCTCGGTTCTAATTGACGCAGAGTAGTCATTGTCAAGTCTGATGTCGTTGTGTTGTGCATGCCAAAGTTGATTATTCCAATTAATGTGTGGTTCACATGTTGAGACTTTTTTATTCGTGCAAGATGGTTCCAATTAGTGTGTGGTTAACTTGCACCATAACGGTAACAATCTTGGCTTTATGGAGTAGCAAAAAAACACTTCTACTTACAAAATTAATCTGAAGAGCGCAAGTGTAATTAGCAGGATAAGGATAAGTACTGAAACTTGGCAACATCTAAATATATCATGAAATGGTCTTTTCTTCCAAAGTTTCCCATGCACATCTAATTATTTATACATCAGATATATATCATGCAAAATGTTTGCATACTAATTTATGGAAAAAGACGATACTCTTCGGCCGACGACTAATGAATCGATATCGGTACTATCCAAGCTAGAATACTGATTGGTAGAAGTGAATCCGAAGTCCCAATGATCACTCTCCATGAGAGCTGGTTGCTGTGCATCAGCTGGTGAAGCATCAGGAACTTGATGAGTCTTTTGTATCCCTTCCA
This sequence comes from Hypericum perforatum, assembly GCA_012979155.1. Lineage (NCBI taxonomy): Eukaryota > Viridiplantae > Streptophyta > Magnoliopsida > Malpighiales > Hypericaceae > Hypericum > Hypericum perforatum. Next base: position 10,966 of record SOPF01020418.1, read on the forward strand.
GCACTATTGCCACTTCCTTCATGTTGGGCCTCTCCTTTCCCGTCCAGTTCAAGCAGCTTCTCGCTAAATTTGCGACCGAGACAATCTCATCTCTTATTCCAGTCGCTTCAATTCGATTATCAACGATATCAAACAGCCGGTCTTCGTCCATACAGAGGAGAAATCGATAGACCAAACTCCGAACCTCTTGTTCTCCTGCAGAAGAAATTGGCTTTAGGCCTGTGAGCAGTTCTACCAGCACAACACCGAAGCTGTAAACATCGCTCTTATCCGTGAACTGGCTCGACCGGAAGTACTCTGGATCCAGGTACCCGAAGGTGCCTTGCACGCGAGTAGTAACGTGAGTTTGGTCGATGGTGACAGATTTTGAGATGCCGAAATCAGCCAC
>SOPF01020544.1:0-12031 GCA_012979155.1 Hypericum perforatum
TTGCAATAAAAGATAGTTGTCATGACTCCTTTCGGGTCGTGACAATATTTAAACTACAGGGTTTGAAAATCAACAGAAAAATTATAAGGTCTTCAAAGTCTATGTTACTGTACTATAAAGTCCTATATGTAATTATACTTAAAATCATACCATCGTCAAATGAGGGAAAAAAAAAAAGATCGTGAGATCTTTGTCCAAGCCCATGATGGAGCACACACAAAAGAAATCGACACAACACAAGACAAGTTGTCTAAGTTTTTGGTTCCGGGACCGCTGGTTTCCTTCTCCAGAATCGGCAATTGGCGTAGAACGGTCCGAATCTCATTTCGTGCATTATATAAGTGACTCATCGGAACATATACTTAAAATAATTAGTGAAAATTGTTATGAAATATCAAATTCGAGACCTTTAAAATGCAACAATACGATATTAAATATTTGTCAATTTTTTTTTGATAAATGTCCCATCCCGTGGTGTCATAAAAAAACACAAGCGCCGGGTGTCAGGTACGTTTCTAACAATCATCAGAGGATCATTATTTTGCAGGTTTTTATAGCAGACGATTCTTGTAGTTTCTTCTGAACAGCTCGTCTGGAGTTCAAATCTGGTTCCAGTTTGTTTCTAACAACTTCGTCCAAGTTCAACTGGGGTTTACTATTAGCATCCAATCATTTATTTTTCGACACTTAGTTGGTACGAAAAAAGAAAGCAGCACGACAATTTCATTTCAAATGTAAAATGTCTTATCTCTATCTATTTATATCCTTATGATATTCGTCATATTTAAATCATCATACTCGTAAGTAGCAGTTCATTTGGAACCAGAGGATTATTGTGTCCCATCAACCATGAGAGTGGCAACTTCCTTTATTATATATAAGGGAATCCAATGCTTATAGAAAGTCTTCTCCGAAATTCGAGTATGATTAGATCAACTAGTAAAAAAGTATTAAGAGAGTTAATTATAACTAGTGTTTGAAGCTTGAAAATATTAGTAAATTTTATCGCTCAATCCAATTTGGCATCCGAAAAGCTTCACTCTGGCCCAGGGACTGATGTGGGGGCAATTGCCCCTACAAAATAAAATTATAGCTAATATTTAATAGAAAAAAATTGACCCCTATTGATATTGACTAGTTTGTCCCCACAATTTAGAAAAAAACAAAATTGTTTAAAGATAAAATTGACACAACAAAATTTTAAAATATTTTTATTGGCTCACAAACATCTACACTTATGAAAAAAAGATGGTAATAATTATGATATATTATAACTATTGATGTAAGATTATATTTTAATGTAGTAAATAATTTTTTGTCAATTAAATAAATTATTTAAATATTTTTTTCCTATAATACAAATTTTCTAGATCCGTCCGTACTATCGCCGTACGTCACGTTCAGTTTGTTCAAGAATCATTCTAAATTTACAAAATTTAACTTAAAAGTGATACGTTCCGATATCTCCAAAGTTCGAGCAACAACTTTGTGCGGTGTCTTAGGCATTGGGCTTCCATCCATTGATGGGCCCAATATCCCAACCACTTAAATCTCAAAACCCAAAAGCCCATACACAAACACACAAAACAAACCCAACACCTTAAAAAAACAAATTCTCCTCCAAAAATCAAAAGTTCAAAACCACTCTCCTCTAAGCCCCTTGACTTCCACTCCCACGCTCACCTAACCACCACGATGCAGACGCTCCTCCTGCCGACGGTCCGGCCAGGGACCACCGCCCCATCGCCGGCGCCACCTTTATCTTCCCTCCTCCGCCGTCACCTAACTCTCCGGCCACCCAATTCACTGTCGCTGCCGTCCAAGCGACCAGCCCTCTTTTCCCACTTCACGTTCCTCTCTTCCTGCAATGACCCTTTTGGACTTGGCCTCGAAAAGGGTCTAAAGTTCTCGCCTTTGACCAAAACGAACGCTTCCTCTTCGTATGGCTCCTCCGGTGATGAGCTTGATTCGGCTAAACTCGCCCAGGTACATTGAAGTTGGTTTCTTTTATTTTTTTTATAATTTTTTTCCAGTTTAATTCTGCTTTTTTTTTTCCGGTTTGGTTTGGTTTGGCTTGGTGGGTTTATTTATGGAAAAAGATTGGAACTTGTTGGTCAGCGTTGACTTTGGTCTTGTCAAATTCGTGAGCTGGTTTATTGGGTACAGAATTAGGTGTAATTGGAGGATGCGTTCTTGAATTGTTGAGAGTTCCACATCCGTTAGTGCGAGTGAGATGTGTTAGTTTATAAGTGTTGAAAATGCACTAACGAATTGCCTTAAGGTTATGAGTTGGATATGGCGATTTCTAATGTGGTATCCGAGTGAGTTGATACCGTGCCCATTGTTGTGCTCACATGACCCTTTGGCGCTGAGAATCACACATCGATTAGTGCAAGTAGGATGAGCTAGTTTATATGTGTTGAATATCCACCAACTATTTGCCTTGAGGTTTTGGGTTGGATATGGAGATTTCTAACATGAATTTTAATGGTTTCCTCATTCCTGAATTGGGTTCTCTTGGAATGTCAACTGCGGTTGGGAGTTGGGTTGATGATATTTTTCTTCTCTTTGGTAGGATTGACATCCAAGTAATGATAATCTCCTGTATTGCTTTTCGGGGGTTTTTTTTTTGTGCCAGTGGACTTTACGTTTGTGGTTGACTCGATCTTTGTTGGTGCGAATTGCAGGTGGCGAAGAGATTAGAGAGCACATCGCGGTACTTCGGGAGGTTGGGCATTTTAGGGTTCTGGGGACAGCTAGTTTTAACTGTTGTTGCAGCGGTGATCCTTTCTTTTTCAGTTGTGGTGACTGGGAAGGTCTCCTCTCCTCCTACTTTCTATGCTACGGCTGGTGGAATAGCTGCTGCGTTCATGTCGGTGTTCTGGTCGTTTGGTTACATCCGGTTGTCGGATAAGCTCCGTAAGACGGCTAATGAACCGTCCAAGGTATGGAATTGAGTAAACTTTGGGCAGATAACTAGTTGAGCTTACTCCATCTGGTTTCCGTTTCGAGTGTTCTTAACAAAATCCTAACCTTATCACCGAGTGTAATTCTGTTTTCAGGCTCCCCCACGGGCTGATGTCGTGAAAAGCTTGAAATATGGCATCATTTTGAATCTGCTGGGCATGGGTTCTGCTATCCTTGGGATGCAAGCCACGGTTGGCGTATTGGTGGCAAAATCCCTAACATCTTCAGCAAATCCATTTTACCAGGGAGTCTCGCCTGGCTACAGTCCTGTTCTCGCATTGGATGTGTTCCTGGTGCAGGTATTTTATACGACACTGTTAATTTTAAGTCAATGAACTGACAGCTTTTAGGAGGAACCATACCGGAAAACTTATCTTGATGCTAGCTCGACTTCCATATGCTCACAGCTAACGCATGCAGACAGGTGAAAAATAATCACACTAGCGAATCTATTGCTGACGTACATTACACTAGTCCAAGTTTCCCCAAGCTTGCATGTTGTTGGGTATGTCGTTTAAGAGAAGAACAATGGTTGCCAAAACATAATCCAGGCACTCCCACCAACGACCTTTCACACATCATCCGGAGCTAATGGATGCTTATTGCTTAAAGGTTCTTAAGTTTTTTTCGCCGTAACTAGTAGAACACTCGAACGAATCTTGGGAATACTTTGGTGCATATGCCCTTACAACCGTACTTTGGTGAATGTGACCAAAAAATGGGTATATAGTCCAGGTATTTCTGTAATGTACAAGTAGTTGGTTTATTGGTCCTATTCGTTAATTATGGGCATGCATCGCTGTGACAGTGAACATAATCTGGTTGCATTGATAAGCATCTCCGTATCTTTGTCACTCACGAGGTTTTCATTCCCCGTTCCCCTCGTGTTTTTGTGCTTGCTGTTGCAGGCATCAGCAAACACGATCTTGTCGCACTTCCTGGGGCTTGTTTCCTCTTTAGAGCTGTTGCGCTCTGTCACGCTACCACCGACCGAAGCTGTTCCCATCCCAAAGGTTGCATAATCTCCGCTCAGTGAAGAAGTTTAGCGAGTTTTAAGAGTCATTTTGATTTGATATAGTTTTAAAGTTTCTGCTCAGAAGAAGAATGCAACGATGGAATCAGTGTGCATCGCTTATAGTGTACTGTGTATCCTTTTGACCTCCGTTGTAGAATAATCAAACTCATGCAGTTTTTTCGAGAGTTATTCATCAATGACGACGTCAGGTCAACATTTCTCGCTATTGTCCACATCTCTTATTCAAACAATTATAAGATGATTAATTTCATTAATCTTGTCATCAAAGATCTGTTTTGACCAAATCTCGCAATAAACTTGCAACCTCAGGCATGGCACCACCATTTTTTTTTTCCGCTAATGGAGGAGTTGAGCCGTCTACATAACATGCAGTTTGAACCTGTCGGATAACCTGGCTCGCACGAAGGGCTAATCGTAGTTAAAGTTTGGTGGGGACCATCTTAAATTCTTCTGCTAGCGGCGAGACCACAAGAGACCACAAGAACACAAGTATATGTAGGCAAATCCAGTACTGGTACACTACCCAATGACGGTGGGAAGACAATTAAAGACATATGCTGCAACCCAGAATCAACAACTACCTATCGTAGACAGTTCGACGTACACTACAGGGACTTGATACCATCCTAGCAGCAATCCAGTAAAACAAAAAACTCAATGAGGCTTCAAACTTCTCGAACCATGCACGCGTTAGTGTTTTAGGTAGCAGGACTACATCAAAATCTGCATCGGATATGTTTTGCACTGTTCTTCACTAGCACCTGCAACGGCGCAAGAAATAAGATCACAAAACGTCGAACAGAAAAAGGTACACTCATGTTTAAGTGCTTAAATATCTTGCTAAAGAGATGTTTCAGGGATGCATCCAATTGTAAGGTGAAACCAAGGGCACTGATGTCCTACAAGAGCACAAACCGTGATATATAAAGGACAGGAACTACCAGTCCAGTACATGTGAGGATAGTGGAACATCACAAGTACAATTTGCAGAAGAGGCAAGTCATACTATGAGAAAAACAAAGAAATTCCTCATTTAAGATTACATGGTAACAAACTGCAGCCCTGTCATTTTCTTAGACAGAAAGAATCGCTGTTCTCAAAAGACAAATTACCAACAATGTATCATTAAGTTTGCCATCTATTTGTTCATGGAAATAACCTAGAAAAGAAGTAGCAATCCACTTTGATCATCTTGCAGTGTCCTTTCTATGTAACAGCAACAATTTCCCAGTGCTATGCGTAATTTTGACACATAAGAAATGAAAAGCTGATGCACTTTAAGTTTTCTGTCCCTGCCACATACATATGCTTTCTCTTTCATCAAGCACACAATCCGCGATGCTTAGTAAATCAGTGACCACACTATACCAGCACAAGAAGGAAGACTCACCTTACTGCATCTTCTTTTCCTTGTATGATGGAAATGGGATCTTCTTGAGCACGGTATCATCAAGTTTCCTATATTGAGTCTGAATGACTCTGTTCATTACCGATAGCTTTTCGTCGATTTGGTGTTGGTACTTTTCATATACCACTGGCAAAGAAAGACTGAGAAGAACCCCTGTGGATGCAATCGCCGACAGCTAAATCAACGCCAAGAAACTCTTCAAGTATACACTATTAACAAAGGAAGGAAGAGAAAACTCACCAATATAGACTAGGGTAAGGAAGTTGCAGAGACTACCAATGTAAGAGACAATCCACAAAACAAAAGCAACCTGCGAGAAAAGCATGCATCAAATGCCAGATCTGAATCTTCAAAAATCAATGAAGCAAACATTTTCAGAACTAAACCACTAGTAAAATAACAGCTCCTAACCTGGATAAAAAGCCCCAAATTCCTCCCAATGGCAATATCACGAGCAACTGACAACACACGATTGACGTAAACTTGAATCATGCCAGCAACCTTGGCGACCGTCTCCTCTGATATTTCGAGGTCAGGGAGCGGAGGTAACGGCCTAAACCACAAGTACTAGATTCCAATCAGTTCTCCTCAAATCCAACTTCACCAAAACTTTCAAATACCATTACAAATGCAAATCTCAACCAAATCAATCACTAACAGTACACCCAAACTACCTGTTAAGAAGGGTTGCCGATTTAGCCCACAAGAACAAGATCACGACGAGCAAGAAAACGACATTGGCCACGAACGACAGCAGATTGTAGCCCGCCCGCTCGAACAGCAACCACAATGCCGTCGACGACCCTAGAACCGCCAAGCTCCCAGACCATCTCCGCCACAGAAGCACATCCGCCACTATACATAACAAAAATTCCTCATTACAAATATTAAAAACCTAAAAAAAAAACAAAATGAAGCAAACCACTACGGACCAGTAACTAAAGACAGCAACTTATTAAGACAATCACAACGGGAGAAGCTAAAAAACATTTATTTTCTAATAATTAAAAATAAATAATGAAACAGTGAAACATAAGAAACTAAGATCTCAATGAAAATTATAATATAATGGAGAAATCGCCTGGTCATAGTAACGTACAGAGAACGATTACGTATTGTGTTTTAGAGATAGAGAGAGAGAGAGAGTGACCTGAGCCGCCGCCGAGGGATCGGTACACGGAAATCCGACTAGGTGGGACAGATTCTCCCATTTTTCGATCTCCGACGAGCGGTTATTTTATTTTTATTTTCTTCTATTAAACGGGTTTTTATTAAATTACTTTTAATTCCCTGTTTGTAACGGAGAAGTCTATATATTGGGGCTTGGGCAACGACGGGAACGACGAGTGGAGTTTGGTGGGGTGGCGTTTGGTAAATTAGGCTTCGGGTAACATAAGTTTTGGGCTTACAAAGCCTATTAAGGCCCAGGCCAGTCCACTGCAAGTTTAAAACTGGATTTTAAAAAATATCCGGAGGTAGACCTGTTCGAATTCGAATTATCAAAACATTAAACCATATTCAATTCGTCCAAGGACGAATTGAATACGAATTATAAATCTTCGAATTTGAATTGAGTTCGAATCAAATTCGAATTGAGTTCAAATCGAATTCGAATTGATTCTTAAATATTAAGTATTTAATTAAAAATTAAAAAAATAAGGAATAAATGTTTAATAGTTTTTGAGAAAAAATAAATTAAAGTTTGAGTTTGCAATTAATGCGCCAGAATAAGTTATCTATGATTTCGAGTTTAAGGGTTTCATCATTTAGGATTTAAAAGTTGACAGTTTAGTATATAATTAAGTTTAAGATTTTAAGGTTTAAGATTTGGGGTTTAAAATTTATGATTTAATAAATAATTGAGTTATAGTTTCAAGATTTTAGGGTTTAGAGTTTAGGGTTTAGAATTTTCACATAAAATATGAGTGTCCATCGTATACAAATTGAATAAATTATACACATTTCATACGTAACACATCAATATTCAAATAAAAATTGAAAGTGGGACCAAATTAAATAAAATAGTAGAAAGTGTAAAATAAGATTCAGACCCTCTTACATGTACTACCACTACAAGTGGATCATATTAAACCCTAGACGTATTCAAAATTAATATATCATACATTTACGAATAGTAAAGGGATCCGATTTATAAAGAATTTTTTTTTGTCATCACTAAGAAGTCGAGATCATTTTTGGCTTAAAACGTCACGTGCCTAATTTATTTTCTTAAATGGCTCATGACAGTTGAAAATCGCGGAGATATAAGAATGTTCTAGTTAAACTCTAGCATATCCGCACCACATCAACTGAGCTATTTTCTAATTAAATTCCCAAAATTTATTTTTAAATAAATAGAAAATATTAATAAAAAATTAGTAGAAAGTGTGGCACGTCTTACAGAATAAACTAATATTTTAGAACTCACAAACATGTAATCAACAAATAAAAATACTGTTAACAAACTAATAAATCCGCATCTACCGAGAACCTTGCATAGGTACGGCTCAAATAATCAAAGTAAACTCTAATGAGATTACAAATAGCTCTAGCCAAAATCTGAAATTTTTTTTTTTTGGTGGACAGCTAAACCTAAAATTATCGGGGAGAGTACATGTTCAGGGCCTAGGCCGCTTAACTTCTCTCTACTATTTGGCAAGCAAGGTGGACATTTTCGTAGGAAGAAATTCACTAACTAGGCTTAAAGGAAAATCATCACGGGACTTAACCTCCAAGCTATATTTTTTTTAATCTGATTATGATCCTCCAAAGTGATCAAATGAAATGATAAAAATTGATGCCCTAATGCCAGCATCTGCCAGGGCTCCTTCATTGGCGGTAACTTTAAGAGTTAACCACACATCTCTTGCAATGACCGAGACTTGGTACCTATAAAAGAAATCTTTTTGCATGCCATGTCCATTCCATGTGGTAGCGCGAACTAAAAAAATGGCCGCCCTTTAGCACTGGTTCTAAAGGAGTAACATGAGATATCCATCGATCATTGCTAGAGTTGTCCATTGCCATATTAAGGTGCAACGAAGGCAAAAAGAAAATGCTTGCATTTAGCTGCTCTCTCATCAATAACCGCTGATGTGCTAGTGAACAACATATTGATGCCTTTAGATAAATTATTGGTCTATTTCTCACCCTTTGAAATATGCTTGAGCTTGCCTACGTTGAGTAACCTGAGTCACCTCCATACATGGCCTGTCTTTTAGCTGTATCTATTAGATCCACACGAAAATAGGAATCATAGACTACCCCTGACCATTTATCTTACTACCATGTGATTGGGACCGCCTCTAGAATAAGATGATTAGCGACATGTCTTTGACTGGAGACATTCAAAGCAACAATCATGTCGTTATCATCTGGTCTAGACATTCTCATGCCTCATGTATATTATGCCCATTAATACCGTACATGGTCATCTTTGAAAATCATAATACCCTAGGTGGTTGTTATGGTGTAATGATATGTCAGTGGAATAGATGGAAGGCCTTAAGCCCGTAGTCAGTGGAAGATTATAACCGTATGCCATTGGTGATCGATGGACATGAGGATTCTTGGTCGCCCGAGCACAAGACCATATGAAACTGCATATGTGTAAGATCGTGTCCATGCAATGGCTCGAGCCTCCCATCCATACTTAATGTGCACGCGTTAAAGACCCTCATTCAAGTTTCCTAGTCGTGAGGTAAAGTCCATTCAATTTTAGTAATTGGTGCCAAGTATGTTTTGACCAACAAAAACCTAGTTCGCCATTTTTTCCCAAGAAGACCACCAAAGCGTCGGAAAAACTTCTCTCGCCATATGAAAGCGATACTCTAACCGCTGAGATCCAGTAGGTCAAGCTGAGTAAAATAATCATACAATTTTGGTGCTTCGTGACCCCAATGATTGTATATTAAAATATCATCAATTTATTTCCATATAATTTAAAGAAAACTTTTAGACATAAACTTGGAAACGACTATCCCAAAATTAGTATAAGAGTGATAATATCACCTAACACTCTTTAATTACATAAAAAAAATCAAGTTCAATACAATTAAACATATACATGTTCATATAGTAGCAATAAGTATTATATACTAAATTAAATATTATAGGGTAAATTACCCTCAGATCCTTGTCTTATGGTCGAATTTGCGATAGGGTCCCTGGATAATTTGAATTAGATATTGGATCCCTGTTTTTAAATGAATATTATTATTAGGTCCCTGACTGAACCCTAGCTGGCATCATCAATTTTTTTTGTTTTTTAACATTGAAATTGACCAAAATACCTTAAGCAAAAAAAAAATTACCGAGGATCATCATCTTCATTCATCCAAACAAAATACCCAGTACCTTTCTCCAAACAAAATACTTGAAGCCAACCTCAAGCCCCCAACAAATAGACCACCATCAAACCACTGTCGAAGCATCCTCTCTCTCTGATTTTGCCATTTTCGTTCACGCTAACTAACCAATCGATCCTTGGGCTTTGTAATGCATGTCGGCAGTTCCTATCCCAAGCCTGTTCATCCTCTTTGCCGGAATCTGATGCTACCACCTCTGGCGGGGTCACGATGAGGAGGAAGGAGGAGATTGGGGTTGGCCTGTTCGTCCTCTTGTCCTCTTTAAGTGGAGACGGTGCTTAAAGATTGGGCCTTGTTGGTTGCCTAATTGGGATCTCTGTGATTGGTTAAAGGAAATGGCTGACGAGTTGAAGCTGAGCCTCTTGGTGAAGGCGGCCAAGTCTTGTTAAAGTTGAAGCTGAGCTGAGGCCCGCCAAGTTGAAGTGGAGCCTCCTGGTGAAGGCGGCCTTGCAGCCGGAGATCTCTCGGACAGAGCAGATCGAGTGGTCCTGGCGCTTCTTCCATCGAAAGGAACAAAACCCACACTTCAAAATCAATTCATTAAAAAAAATAAATCAACGGCAGTGAGTTCAATCAAACCCATTTAAATTAAATGATTTCCTTCAATTAAAAAAAAGGATCTCTTCGACGAATGGCAGGTGGAAGATTATGAGTTTAGAGGTTGAAGAAGGGTCTTTGGATTTGGATTTGTCTTGAGGTTGAAGAAAGTTTTTTTTTTTAATTTTTGGCTTAAAAATATTTTGGTCAATTCTATGTTAAAAAATGAAAAAAATTGATGATGTCAGCAAGGGTTCAGTCAGGGACCTAATAACAATATTTCATTTAAAAACAGGGATCCATTATCTAATTCAAATTATCTAGGGATCCTATCGCAAATTCGACCATAAGACAGAGACCTGAAGGTAATTTACCCAATATGATATGTACATACTCATCGAAGAGAAAAGCAGAAAAACCTATAAAAATATGTACATCCTTAAAAAGGTAAAAGAATTGAATAAAGACAGAAGTCGTAAATAACCAATTTAAGTAAAAGGAAAGTAGGAAAAGAACAATATAAGGAAATTTCATTTATATTGTCTAATGACAAATAAGGAAGGTAAAACATACACCTACCCGAAAAATTCGTTAATAATAAAACTCGATAATACTATAAAACTGGCTCGTCCTTGATTGCCTTCCACACCAATATCTTCTGTTGTTCCCCACTAGCAAATACGATAAACGATATGGCTCACTTCCAACAACCATCATCTACCACTGTGGAGCGAGTTCGCTGCCCATGGAGTCCCGAGGAGGATGACCTTTTGAGGCAATTGGTTGACAAAAAAAGGCCCAGTAATTGGTCAAAGATAGCCTCATCGATCCCAGGCCGGACCGCTAAGTCTTGCCGCCTCCGATGGTGCGACCATCTGTCACCAAAACTGGTGCACACACCATTTAGCCAGGAGGAGGACGAAATAATCATAAAAGCCCACCAACAGTTTGGCAACAAGTGGGCCACCATAGCCAAGCTTTTGGTCGGGAGAAGTGACAACGCTGTTAAAAATCGGTGGAATGGAACTCTGAAGCGTAAGATCTTACGTGGTGAATTGCACATGCCCAATGATGTTCCAAATGAAAATTCTTCGACGGTAGCCCAACCGGTGACCTTCCACGAGTATAACGCCATTCTCAATGAGAGTACTTCAATGGAAGAGCCCTCGATGAACTTGAATGATTACACCTTTTATCCGAATGAGAATTTCGCATCGCCATCTCTATCCTTCCAGGGTTACAACGTTGTTTATGCTGAGGATGATACAATGGTAGGACCGTCAGGGACCTCGCAAGGGCTCAACGCTGTTCCGGATTGGAATGGTGCAATTGCTGCACCGCTTCTGACAAATGAGCAAATGTATGCTCTGATGCAAGGGGACAACGATTTGACCGAGCTCTCCCTCTTGGCGCCTGGTGCGAAGAGAGAGATTTGATCATTATTTGTCAGTTTTTCGGTAGAGTCTTTAGTTTTAACTTGTATATTGTCAGTTTGTCACCAACTAATTTGTGGTGTCGTGGCCGTTAAAATTAGATGTTCTTTTAAAAGTTTCTGTCAATCCAAAGGTGGCGAAGAATTTCATTTGATTGTGAAAATCCGAGATAATATTGAATTTTTAATTACGCGGACCAAACAATACCATCTTTGGAATCTCTTACTTATCATCAATGTCACCTTGACATTATTCTACAGTCGTTAAGTCTACTAAACTTTGA
>SOPF01020559.1:0-11140 GCA_012979155.1 Hypericum perforatum
TGACAAACTTAGTACGTAACATAGATCACGTTCTCGTTCTTTTGTTTGTTAAGTTAGTTGATCGCTGTGCAAATTCAGGATTGACAACCCTAGTTTGTTCGGCGCTTCGTAGTAATTAATCATAATACAATCATTCGAATTGAGTTGCTTAGATTAAAATTGCGAATTCATAATCCAGTACTTAGAGAATTGATTAATTTGTCTCTGTGGAGACGATCTTACTTATCATTCTATTACTTGATCGATCGTGTTCTCTTGCACGTAATTTAGACCCGATATTTATCGTATTAGTTAGCATACAACTGATCCTCCCTAAGTGCATCTAAGACAGATTTCAAATGCTCCACATGATCCTCCAAGCTTTTACTATAAATGAGTATATCATCAAAATAAACAACCACAAATCTGCCAATGAATGGTCTCAAAACATGATTCATGAGTCGCATAAATGTGCTAGGTGCATTAGACAAACCAAATGGCATGACCATCCACTCATACAACCCATGCTAGGTTTTAAATGCCGTTTTCCATTCATCTCCTTCTTTCATGCGAATTTGATGATAACCACTTTTCAAGTCAATTTTAGAAAATATGCAAGAACCATGCAACTCATCTAACATGTCATCTAAACGAGGAATAGAGTGACGATATTTTACTGTTATGTTATTGACTGCACGACAATCAACACACATCCTCCATAATCCATCCTTCTTTGGCACCAGTAGTACCGGAACAGCACATGGACTCATGCTCTCTCTTACGTACCCTTTCTCCAAAAGCTCGCTGACTTTTCTTTCAAGCTCCTTTGTTTCTTCCGGGTTAGTCTGATAGGCTGGACGGTTTGGAATTGTTGCTCCCGGAACAAAATCAATTTGATGTTCAATCCCTCTTATTGGTGGCAAACCTGGTGGTAGCTCCTCGGGAAAGATATCTTCATAATCCTACAAAAGAGTTTTAACTATGCTTGGCAAATTTGCATCAAGCTCATTAGCAATCAAAAGTGTCTCCCTATACCGAAGTATGATCATAGACTTTCTTTCAAAACAAGCTTGCTTAATCTCACTAACTCCCACATAGTAATTTTTTTCCACCCCTCGGATTTTCTCTCGATTACATCCTCACTTTTGGCCGTTTTATTTTTCTGTTTCTCGGCTTCTTCTCTCCTCTCCACTCGTTTCTTTTTTTCACTTTTCCTTCTCTCATCACTTTTTTTTTGCAACTTCATCTGATCTTCACAAACTTGTGATGGCGACAATGGTGCTAAAGTGAATGCACGTTTCTTGTGAGTGAAAGAGTACTTGTTGGTGTGGCCATTATGCGTCGCTCTCCTATCAAATTGCCATGGCCTCCCTAATAGTAAGTGGCTAGCTTGCATTGGCACAACATCGCACAACACCTCGTCTTCATACTTGTCAATATGAAATGCCACTAGTACTTGCTTCTCCACCCTAACTTCTCTACTATCATTCAGCCATTGCAACTTTTAAGGTTTAGGGTGCTTGGTCGTGATCAATCCCAACTTCTCTACCATGGTAGTGCTTGCTACGTTAGTGCAACTACCTCCATCAATGATCACACTACAAACTTTGTCCTTGATGTAACACCTTGTGTGAAAGATGTTCTCTCTTTGTGCCATATCATCTTCTTCTTTAGCTTGCACATTCAAGGATCTTCTTGTCACGAGAGTGAGGCCTTCATTGACTTGAACTTCTTCTTCGGATACATCCTCCAACAATGGCATGCTATCATAATCCGAATCTTCTTCTTCAGTCACGATCTCTCTACTCTCCATAATCACCATGACTTGCTTGTTAGGACATTGGCTTGAGATGTGCCAGCGTCCTTGACACTTGAAACACCTAATGTCACAGTTTCTTGCTTGAGGGGTCTCTACCTTCTTTTGAGAATCAGCATGAGAACTCTCGGCCTTATGCTCCAATTTGGTTGCTTGTGGCTTGTCAAATTTCTTTGAGTAGCTCGGCTTCCAATTAGAACCAGATGTAGCTTTAGTTTCTCTTCCCCTCTTGAGTTGCTTTTCAATCTTTGATGCCATATGCACCATGTCCTCCAACTCTACATAGTGGTGCAACTCCACCTTGTCTTGAATTTCAGAATTGAGTCCATTCAAGAACCTTGCCATGGTAACTTCAATTTTCTTCTATATCAGCTCTTATCATGGCCACCTCCATCTGTTTGAAATATTCCTCCACACTCAAGCTTCCTTGCCTCAATCCTTGTAACTTCTTGTACAGCCCTCTATAATAGTGATTTGGGACGAACCTCTTCCTCATCACCACCTTCATATCTTCCCATGTAGCTATAGGGCATTCTCTATTTCTCCTCCTGCTTGTCACAAGTTGATCCCACCAAGTTATAGCATAATCAGTAAACTCAGTGATGGCAAGCTTTACCTTCTTTGCTTCTGAGCTATTGTGGCAATCAAACACAAACTCAATCTTCTTTTCCCATTCCAAGTATGCTTCTGGATCAGAACGACCAGCAAAGGTAGGTATCTTGAGTTTGATACTACCTAAATTGTCATCCTCTCTTCTCCTTGTTTCCCTAGGTTGTCGTTCCATTCTTGGCCTCCTGAAGTTCCTTGTGGACCTCGCATCTTCTTCATAGTCAGAATTTTCTCCACTTGAACCTCCTATAGGCGCCCTCTCCCTTTGTGCATGAATTCCACCACGTACAGGTTGCACACTACGAGAATTCTCTAATGCATCTATACGTGATTGCATGGGCTCGAGTTCTTCTCGCATCATGTTCCTCAAATTTCCTGTCATGGCATCCATCAACACCTTAAGATCCACGCCAACCAGATTGTTGTGCCTCTCCCCTTCGTTTGGTTGAGACATGCTGCTGCAAGAAAGAAAACTTGTTAGAAAAATAATGGCCTCACAAGTGCACTCCCTTACGTGTTTGCTCTCTATGCAAGTTCACTCAAGTCCACTCGTGTTTGACTCAATTATTTGGCTTTTCTCTCTAATAAACTCACAACTCTTGCCTCTTTCCTCTCTAGATAACTCTTGCAAGCTCTTACAAAAGCTAGTCAAGCCTCGCTCAAACTATACGTTCCACTTATCAAATGAATTTTCATCGCAAAAACTTCAGATGCCCGTAACTTTCAAACGCAAAGTTTTTTGACCTCCAAAGTGCGTCGTTCCGGCGTAGCGGTAATGCTTGTAGATCTTGAAATTCCCTTTCTAAAAAGTGGTTATAATAGAAAATCGGAGTTACGAGTCAAAAGTGATGACCGTTTGAAGTTTCAGCGATTTTCATCGCAAAAATTCTGCGCGAATTTCCGAAATCTCCAAATTCTCTCCTCTTCGTTTTCTTCTTTGTACTTCGCAAACTTGTTTTAGTCTCCGCGTCCTCTTTAGTTGCTTTCCTTGTTTCGGAACTCCTCTTTTGATTCTTGATTCGATCTTCTTTCTCTTTTCCAGAATAGGCGTTGCTTGTTTAGTCTTGCGAAGGCCTAATTTGTCTTGCGGACTAAATAAGCTCTCTTTCTTCTTTTCTTTTCTTTTCTTTTTTGCTTATTTTTTTCTTTTTTCTCTTTTTTTTTCTCGATTTTTCTCTTAGCTTTCTTTTCTCTCTCAACGCAAGCTCGCAAGAAAGAACAAACGAATCAGCCGATGCAAGAACAATCAAGCAAGTAATAATACCACGAAATAACAAGGATAAGTAGCCTAAACAACAAGCCGTAGCTCTGATACCAACTGATGTGATCTTGGTAAGAGAAACACGATTTGCACGGATCTATTGTCGTCTAGGATGGATGAAACTTAGAACCCACGAATCTGAGCCAGCAAGAACCTTGGCAAGGAGCCTCAACCCTAGCTATGAACAATCCGAGAACACCAAGTAATGGTCGAATTCACGCCACAAACGAGGATGGCGACCCGCTTGATAAGTGAAAGAACGTTCAAGCCAAGCACACCAGCTCAAAGCAAGAACAAAAGAGTTATCAAACTCCCTTAGTCAAAGACTAAAATTCCGAATGAATGTATTCAAGTTGTCTAAAATATGCGGACATAGGACCCTATTTATAGGCGTAGGGTTCCTCAAATTCCTAAGTAATAATTTGCCTAAACAAGAGCCAAAACAGGCGGCTGAATAGGACTCCTAATTCTGGCCAAATACTTGCTCCTAAAGCAAAGGGATTCTGACCTCTTATTCGACTAAATAGGAACAAAATAAAAGATACTAAATATTATAGAAGCTTCCTTGAAGATCATGTCTTAAACAAGGCTGAATGTGCATTCTGACTTTTTAGGAGTAGGCGCTGAATGTGCATTCCGAATTTTTAGGAGTAGACGTATCTTCCAAAAGGGCTTCTAGTATGTGCATGGGCTTTGCATGGGCCATGAACACATCCTTGGTCTTGCTTGCACCATCTTGGACTTCTTGAATTAATCCTTGCAATTCAGCTTGAAGTCTTCTTTGTCTTGCACGTGTCATTGGTCCAATAGGCACTTGCACTTGACGTGAGTCTTGTTGCTTAGATGTAGGCTTGATCACATCATTCCCTTGCTTCCGGGCTTCCAGATTCCTCGTATCAACAGTGAACCGCTATTTATTCTGTATAAGTATGAAAGGCTGCCAGAATTCTGCTTCTTTTGTGGTCGCTTGGGTCATTCCGATCGGTTTTGCTCCATTGATAGTTAAATGGCCACTCATCTGAGAACTCTGCGATTGAAAGAACTCCCCTTTGGCTCTTGGTTGAGAGCTCTTCTAAGCATTCCTCCATAGCAAAGTCATCGAATCTCGCCTCCTTTGGCTGCATCCCTTTGGAAATCTTCAGCTCCTCCTCCTCAACCTTTTGATTTAGTTCTTGGCTCCTCATCGGGTTCTAAATTGGGGACCGCGAAGGTGAATCTGGGGAGTTCTCCTCCTAAGGCTGTCTCTTACCCCCTTGCAACAGACCACATTCCCTCTCCTGGTGATTCAAGAGATCTATTGGTCTTGTCCTTAGCTGACATATCCCTCAAGCAACCTGTGCTATCGGATGCAACTTTAGACAACTGTATTCCTCTCCCGATGGAAACTAAATCCCGAGCTCTTACTCACTTGTGTTCTACGATTGCGACTGGGATAGAAGAACCTTTAGCTTCGGGTTCGGGTTCTGCTCCTTCTGATCCGGCTTTCCAAAGGAAGATTATTATTCTTAAGAAGAAGGTTTCACCAAATCAAACCTCCCCCTTGACAACAACAACCCCCTCCCCTACTCTTACTCCTACTGTCAACTCCACCCACTTGAAACGTATACTCCCTATATCTCTATCCTATTCCCCCACCTCAACCAACACCACCAAACTAACCCCCTCCTAAACGCAAAGCTCCCACTGAAACTAAGAAAGCTACCCTGAAACCTACCAAAAAATCCAAAGTTTCAGTTTCTAACACTAACTCTCTTACTCTTTGTTTGTCTTCTGATGCTATTCAGGTTAATCCCTCAACTTTCTCATCTGGGTACCAGGATGCATTAGATCAATCTACAACAGGAGCTCACCAAAAGAAATCAAGCCGAAGGAAATCTGGCCAATTTCCTTCGTAGTTATTATCTCCGGAGCCCAACTATTTTGCGCATGATACACCTATTATTGCCATGTCTTTGAATGAGAGTCAGGACTTTCCCCTCCAAGGTATCATCTCACCCTCCAATTCCCGAGTGGTAGGTCTCCTACCACTCGATTCCCAATGATCGCTTTATCTTGGAACTGTCAGGGATTGGGTCAATCCTTGACAGTTCAAGTCCTTAAGGGACTTATCCGGAAACACTCTCTGCAAATAGTCTTTCTTATGGAAACACGACAGCAGAGAGTGAAACTGGAGAAAATGAGGAGAAGTTGTAAATTTCAAAAATGCTTTTATGTTGACCCTATTGGTACTGCTGGTGGCTTAACTCTTTGGTGGAACTCTGAGGTTGTGATTGATGTCCTTTCTCGCTCCAAAAGTCTTATTGATACTTCCTGTACGATCGAGAAATGCGGTACTACGTGTCTTATTTCCTTTCTTTACTGTGAACCTGACTCATCCAAGAAACGTGTCTTCTGGTCCTCTCTCATGGGTATCTGTAAAAACTCCTCTCAACCTTGGCTTTGCCTTGGTGATCTCAATCTTGTTTCTTGCAAGGAAGAAAGATTGGGAGGTAAAACCCCTGACTTATGGCAAATGAACTTACTACATGATTTTATCCAGGAAGGTACCTTACTTGATTTGGGGTTTAAAGGTAATCCTTATACTTGATCCAATAAACGTTCTGGCTTGGATAATTTGCTCTAAAGGTTAGATCGGGCTCTTGCTAACCCTGACTGGAGGAACTTGTTTCCTAAAGCCCAGGTTATTCACGGGCCTATCTCTTTGGGTTCCGATCACGCTTTTCTCCTTGTGGATACTTGCTTTACTAAAATCTACAAGAGGCCTTTCCGTTTTGAGTCCTTCTGGATCAAAGAGGAGGGTTGTAAGGATGTCATAGACTACTCTTGGTCTTTTCCTTCTCCTGGTCGCCCTCCGACAATTTATCAACGCAAAATTGACTCATGTTCCTCTGACCTTGTTAAATGGAGCAAGAATCTTGTCACTAACTTTTGGGGAAAAATTAATTTGCTTTCCCTCTCTCTTTTACAGGTTCAAGAATTTAATCATCCTCTCTTTTACAAGGACAAGGAAAAATTGATTCTCAAAGATCTTAGCGTACTCTATGAACAAGAGGAAATGTTTTGGCACTAATGCTCTAGGATTAGATGATCGATGATCCTTCCTCTTTAAAGTCCCTTGTTCATGATCATTTTAAAGCGATGTATACGGCTCAGCCGAATTCCAACTCTGATCTATTACTTGACTGTATCCCTAATTTGGTCTGCTCTTCTATGTCCGCAGATTTACTCAAAGAAGTATCCGTGGAAAAGATCAAATCGGCAGCATTCAAACTGGGTGGTTCACGAGCACCTGGTCCTGATGGCTTTTCTGGTATGTTCTTTCAGACTTACTGGGATTTTGTTTCCTTTGATTTGATTTCTTTAATCAAGTGCATGTTTATGGATGCGTGTGTTCCTAGGTTTGTAAATAGTACTCATATTGTTTTAATTCCTAAGCTTGCTTGCCCTACGGTTATTGGAGATTTTAGACCTATTAGCTTATGCAACTTCGCTTATAAAGTCTACTCTAAGATCTTAGCTAATAGACTCTCCCCTTTTATGGACTCCATCATCACTGCTAGTCAAGGGCCTTTGTTAGAAATAGGAGCATCATTGATAATATTACTATCGCTCATGAAGCTTTTCACTGCTTGAACACTAGTACTCGGAAACTTAATTCTTCTATGGCCATTAAGCTTGATCTTAAGAAAGCCTTTGACCTTGTCAATTGGTCTTTCTTTGAGGGTGTCATGCTTAGACTTGGGTTCTCGACTAGATGGGTGAAAATAATCATGAGTTGCGTCACTTCTGCCTCCTATAGTGTCTTACTCAATGGGCAGCCCCTTAGCTGGTTTGATTCTTCTCGCGGTATTAGGCAGGGAGACCCCTTATCTCTCTTTCTTTTTCTCTTTGTTTCTGATGCCTTATCTCACTTTTTGACTTTTTCTCAGCAGTCTGGCCGTATTAATGGTTTTAGATTTAATGACCATTGCCCTGCTATTTTGCGTATCTTGTTTGCCGATGATACTTTACTTTTCGGGAAAGCTTCTCTGGTTGAGGCTTTTGCTCTTAAACAAATTTTGTCATCTTTCACTAGCGCTACTGGTCAAGACATTAACTATGCCAAATCTTGTATCCACTTTGCTAAGTTGACTCCCGAATGTGACAAGATCCATATCATCAATATTCTTGGTATGATGCAAATGTCCGGCACTGACAAGTATTTAGGACTTCCCTCCTTTTGGGGGCGTTCTAAATCTGATGCTCTAAAGTTTGTTTTGGATAAGGTTAAGAACAAATCCTCGAGTTGGAAGCAAAATTTGCTTAACATGGCTGGGAGAGAGGACTTGATCAAATCGGTCCTCTCTTCAATTCCTTATTATACTATGCAATGCCTTCTCTTTCTGAAGTCCTTTTGTTCTAAATTGAATAGCTTGCTTGCTAACTTTTGGTGGTCCGGTGACTTGAACGTGAGAAAGGCTCATTGGATTAATTGGGATAACTTGTCCTACTTGAAGCGAAATGGTGGGCTTGGTTTCAGGGACTTTTACACTTTTAATGTAGCCCTCCTTGCTAAACAAGCTTGGAGACTACACTCTAATCCTGATTCTTTGTGTTCACAAATTCTTAAGGGACTTTATTTCCATGGCTCAAACTTCTCCACTGCTGTCAAAGGTTGTACACCCTCTTGGCTCTGGAATAGTCTATTGGTTAGTAGAGATGCTCTCAAGCTCGGTTAATTACTTGAGTAGGCAATGACCATTCTATTAACATATGGGGGGACCCTTGGGTCCCAACACTTCCTTCAGCATTAATTTCATCTCCGCCCCCCTGAATACTGCCCTGATCACCGTTTTTGATTTGTTCTGCCCTCAAACTACAGGCTGGAATCGTTCATTACTTTCTGATTTGTTCTCGGAAACTGAGGTTCATGCTATCTTGAAAGTTCGTATTGGCTCTTCCATTTCTTTGGATAAATTGGTGTGGAAATTACATAAATCAGGTATTTACACTGTAAAATCTGGTTACCACTCGCTGAAAGGTTTGGTCCACCCGATTATTCCTACTTCTCAATCTGGTTCCAGTGTCACACCTTTTGATCCTGGCATTTGGAAAAAAAATCTGGAATCTAAAAATTCATCCAAGAATCAAAAGCTTCATTTGGAGAGCAACTAAAGACATTCTTCCGGTTTCTGGTTGTCTATACAGGAGACATTTCTCTCCCTCTCCTAATTGTAGTATTTGCGGTCATGCTCTTGAATCTATCTGTCATATGTTATTTGATTGCGAGCATGCGTGCACTACTTGGTTCAGTAGTGCCTTCGGCCACTCTCCCGTTATGTTTGATCAAGCCTCTTTTGGTCACTAGCTTTCCGATCTTTTAACCTCTTTCACCAGTCCTGATAACTGTTTTCTGATTTCCTTAGCTTTGTATACTTGCTGGTCTATATGGAAAGCTAGAAACAAGTTTATTTTTGAAAACACTACGATTGACCCTCTCCTATCTTCATCTACAGCTTCTTATTCGTGCGCTGAATTTCTGTAGGGGGATCGATTAAAACGTGTTCGTAATGGATCTTCTTCATCTCAGCAAGCTTCGTGGGGAGTTCCGGAAGAGGGAACGACGAAGCTCAACTGCGACGCATCTTGGGTTGAGGCTACCTCGACTTCGGCTACTGCTGTGGTTGCTTGGAACGATAAAGGCCTATTACTAGACGGCCATACTTCTACCTTTTATGCCACCTCTCCGCTTGAAGCTGAACTCGTGGCTATTCAACTTTCCATCAACACGGTCAACCGATCTTTCACCAACTGCAAGACATTTATAGAATCGGATTGCCGTATTGCTTACGATCTCTTATGTAATCCTGCTCCTATTATAGATTGGGAATTAGAACACTTAGTACTTTCGATTCGTATTTCCCTCCAAGCTCTACCCTTTTGTACCCTATCCCACACTTCTTGTTCAAACAACACTTTAGCTGATTGTTTGAGCAAGAAGTGCAGATTAGGTTTACTCCCGAGGGATTGTATTATCAATCCACCTCCGGACATTATCTCTTTGCTAGACATTGACTCTCCTGGTTGATCTTTAATGAATTTCTTTCTTCCCTAAAAAAAATGAGGAAAAAGTTTCTCCCGACATGTATTCATGTAAATAGTGTTCCACTTGTTACCGGGGCACCCTGTGCCTCACTACCATGTTGGTGCCTCCATCTGCGTAAGACGGTGAGGCATGACCCAATTGGGAAAAAGTTTTTCCCGTCATGCATTGATGCATATAGTTCCCCTACGTGTTACCAGGACACCCAGGTAACACCCCATGTCTCAGTGCCACGTTGGTGCCCCCGTTTGCGTAGTATCCGTCTAGTTGGTCCATGTGGAAAATATTGACATGCATTATTTTTAAAAAGAAATTGGAAAAAAGTTTAAGACTTTTTTTACCATTTTCTTTAAACAAAAGTTTTTAATTAATAATGTTATAAAAATATTTGTGTTCTATAATTTAATTGATGTAGTTTAAATTATATAATTTAAGAATAATTATGTAATTTTAAAGAAATTATGTAAACTTATATTATTATGTAATTGACAAAATGATATAATTATATAATTTTATGTATATATTTAAATTATTTTAATATAATATATAGTTATGTAATTAGCAAAAATTATGTATCTTAATGTAATTTGATAAAAAATATCCAATTTTATGTAAATATTTGATTGAACAAATTTTTGTTACTCCAGAATTAATTTTAATATTTTATACTCTTTTGACCCTAAACCCTAAATCTTAAATTTTATATATTTGTATTTCAAATTATTTTTAATGTTTCAATTTTGTAGTTAATTATGTAATTTAGAATTCTATGTATTTGTAATTCAACTTATTTTTAAGTGATTTGGTAAATTTCAAAATAATTATTTTTATTATTTTGAAATTATTTTTAACATTTTAAAATTTTTCAAAATTTTATTCAATTTTAACACGGTTAGTTGTATTAAAAAAACATAAATAACGTAAAAATATTATAGCAAAAGCATGGTCCCAAACTGTTACGGAAAAAAATTGAGTGCATGTATACGAGTTAACGTGGACAAGTGTAGCGAAGATATGCCCCCAACTATTGCGGGTGGTCTTAGTACAACTCTACTTTGAGTTATGACATTATGTCTTTCTTTTTTTATAGCAAAATTATGATTTTCTTCAAAGTATCGAAAATTACATCCAGATAATTATATGAGAAGTTATGTCGTTCCTTTAGCTTGAAATTGACCAAAGAGAGACAAACATGAACTCCAAAAAGAGATACCAGTCAATCAGAGAAGGGCTCCCAAGTTTTGGATCATATACAAGATCAAGTCATTTAGAATCGGTTTCGAACATTTGTGAACTTGAAGAGATAATGAGCGTTATCATATCCTTCTCGACGATCATGGGTGTTTGATGTTCGGTTCGGTGGTGCTGGATTCAGGGGACGCTACCTTGTGTT
>SOPF01020562.1:0-10937 GCA_012979155.1 Hypericum perforatum
TACTAAAGTGATTTTTTTGCAAACCACAGGGTACTTAAAGATTCTTTTCTTTTTTTTATGTAAAATCAAATTTATTTTATCTGGTTCAATTGTTTTTCTTCATTTGATTTATAAAATGCATTTGGCTTCTCTGTGTTATTTTGTAATAACATGAAATTTGAAACTTACAGAAAAGTCCATGGAGTTTTCTGTGCGTTGTTGGTCTGAGTGCATAGTAAATTTTTACGGCCAATTATATTTGAAACTTTGTCAATTCAATTCTATGTATTGTTCCATTATCCATTTATATAAATCAGATTGAACTATGAGCTGAAGGGTTTTAGGAATGTTCAACCAAAATCAGCGGGTGCAGTTTCAATAGTTTTATCTTCTTTGTTCATTGTGCTAACTTCGGTTTGGTACTCAGTTTTTTGTTTGATGTCTTCTTTGCTTTTCTATGTATTTCCTATTTATGCTATGTAACCTGCTATTTTAAATATAAATTAATTGTCACCCATAAAAAAAAAAATCAATACGCATCTTTTTCCAACAACGAGTCTCCCAGAAAGCAAAAAGAAGAAAGGTATTGAAAAATCTTGGAATCCACTTCTTAACTCGTTCCTGATGAAACTGGTGTATTACAAGAATGAATGACCAAAACGCTCTGATATGAAGATATAACTGATTATTTACTTCGTCTCAACTTCTTGTAAACAGCAGCCAAAGGAACCAAAATCAGTACGTGGATTTTCAATAGCAGAGCACATAAGACTAACAAAGGTAACAAAAAAATCAATCAATTGTAACAGTACTGAATTAGCATCTCCCCTTTCGATATGTTTACCGAATGAAGCATGTTGATACTTGGAACGCGGATATCGCTGAGTTTGATTCTATACATTTGAATCCAATGCCACGCCTCGTGTCGACAAGGATCCATAAGTTAATGACCGCATTGCACACATGAACAAAAGCTAATGACACATCCACTTCCAACAAACCTGTGTACGGTTCATATTTGTAACAATAACCGTAATGTGGATGTGATTTGAAGTCGATTTTCTCGCTCTCGGTGTTCAAGATCATAATGCCTTTATTAGGATGAGCTTCATAGTAGCAGATGGCAGCTTGTTCGTGTCAAGTCTTCTCATGTAGGGTGTAAGTGCCTGGAATCCAACTCTTGCACACCATACTACACTTGAGGTCGGGTGGTAGTGTGCTAACAATCTCAAACCAACCCACCTCGAATTCGAGTTCAAGTTCGAGGTATTTGGGATCAGTGATAAAACCACATATATCAACATCACAAAAAAACACAAATACATCTAATCCCTCCCTAAGTCGATTTTCTCGCTCTCAATGTTCAATATCATAATGTGATTTTGATAAAACCTGGCGTTTCACGATGAGATATTGTACTATCTGGATCTGTTCGTTTCCGCATAAGAAGTTAGATAATGTTCGTTTCCATATCTCAAGGTTTTTCTTCTAAAAAAAGTCTAGCGTTTTTACTGCATCATGTATTTTTAGTTGGGCTGAATAGTTAAATTCTGTTGAATTGAATAAATCATGTTGAATTAACATTTATGTAATATGTATTCTGTTTGTTAAAGTTAATTATTAATTGAGTAAACAAACACTTCAATAATGCACGACTCCATATCCTTTTCTATATTCTTAATTATTATTTTGTGCTTTTTTTTATCAATATACAGGTTAACTGAAGAAATAGAGAGACACAAACGGAAAATAAAAAGGAATTTTTTAGAAGAAAACCAAAACTAAGGAAATGGAGGAAGTAAAACAAAAATTCATCATTTCAATAAAAGGACGGCGTATAAGAAGAGTAATTAATGTGCATATACATTCTCGGCTCATCAATATATGTCATATTTTCGATCACTTTTTTATTGACACAGATATAAGATTTTTGCTACCAAATTTTGTGTTCGTTTAATACAAGAAACAAACAACCACGAAGACAACGTACCTGTACTTTAAGGTGTTGGTTCATGCAATTTTTTTTCGTATAGACAATACAGTACCAATAATTACACTTTTTTCTGTATAGACATCCGTGAATTTATCTACGCAGTATATCCTTGAATTAAAGATATGTTGACTAGATATGAATATTGTATTTATAATTATATTAAAAACAAAAAATCCTCTTTAATTTTTTGTAGTATAACAGTTTCTTACTGGGTATCCGATAGCTCATCCCAATTTTTAACTTGAGTACCTTGTAAGTAATAAATTTTTTAAAAAAAATTGGACTAATTTTATGTGTTTTGAATCACATTTACCGAAGTTGGAAATTTTGATATCATGAGAATAAAGTACACTTTTCCTTACATAGAATCATATCTTTATTTCAGAATTTTTCTTCTATTTAGTTTTAGTTTCATTATTAGTCAGTTTATAGAGTTAGAGTCGGTACTCTAATTTGTTCCAATTTCCGTATTTAAAAAAAAAAACGGAAAATGTTTTTAGTTTCTACATTTTATATCCCCTGGTAAACAAAAAAAAAATAATTATGAAAAAAATCCGAAAAACGTGAGCGGCAGGATTCGAACCTGCGCGGGCAAAGCCCACATGATTTCTAGTCATGCCCGATAACCACTCCGGCACGCTCACGTTGTTGTCTATGATTTGCGTTATTTGATTATTTAGTGTAACGTACAAATACCATCACCATTTTATTAGGGAAAAGTCTACTTTAGTACCTTGTGGTTTGACGCGTTCCCATCTAAGTCCCGATAGTTTAAAAAAGTTATAACCCGTCCCCAAACTTCCAATTTTCCCATCTAAGTCATGCCGAACCCGTTCGATTCGCTTTTATCAAAACACACCGTTTTGATACGCTGATGTAGCAATATTGACATGGACTGGCAAATTTGTAAGTGGTACTTATATTTTTTAATATTATTTTAAGAAAACCCCAACAAAAAAAATCCCTACCTAATTACTACCGGCCCTATCCCTCCCTCCATCTCTTCCCTTCCGGCCCAAACAAACACCTTCCCAAAAAACAATTACGTGAAACATTCAACATCACCACACCTCAATTTCAATTCACAAAAAACAATTACCTGAAACCTCTAACCTAGATTAATAGAAAAAAATCAACAAAGCCAAACTCAGGCTTCTTCTATGGGGCCTCCTCCTTCATCCCATCATCCATCCTAAATAGCCTCGACAGGCTGTGGGCTTTTCCTTAACTAGCTCATCCACAGCAGTTTGACCGTCCATGCAGGTAGTGTCGTCAGGGATGCGCGGGGAGGGGTTACGGGAGAGGAAGCGGTCGAGGGAGGCGACGAAGGAGGTGTCAAGTTTGGTGGAGATGGTGAGGTCGGAGTAGAGCGGGGAAGGGCGTTGGGGGTTGGACAAGAGGAGGATTAAGAGGGAGAAGGCTAGTGAGGCGCCGCCGCCTTCTCCTCCTTCTCCTTAAACTCCGCCCGTGAGCCTCCTCCTCCTCCTCTACTTGTGAGCTTCCTGTGAGCCCGTGAGCCTCCTCCTCCTTTGCCCGTTATTTTTCTAAAGCTTCGATGCCGGTTAAATGTTTGTGATTGCTTCCCGTTCTTAATATGATCACTTAGGGTACTTAATTGCTTATCGTTTGGAATTCAGAGTGGGAGGATGAAAAGGGGATATTTGAATTGGGCAATCGGGAGTCGGGTCACAGAGGACGAGAAGATGAGGGAGGTGAGCTTCTGAAGGATGCGGCGACGGAGAGAGAGTGGGGTCTTGCGGGTGGGTGGAGGGTGTAAATGTGGAGATGGTAGTTAATGGTGGTGGGATTTAGGGTTTGGTTTGGAGAAGAGGGGGATTTTGAAATTTTATTAAAAAAATTAGGTACCATCAATGAAAAAAGCCAGCCACGTCCAAAAAGTTGACGTGGAAAAAATTTGGCGTGGCGGGACAACTCAGCAGAGCAAAAAAGGGGCGTTTCATGGAAAGCGAATCGAACCAGTTCGGCATGACTTAGATGGGAAAATTGGAAACTCGGGGACGGGTTATAACTTTTTTAAACCACCGGGACTTAGATGGGAACGTGTCAAACCACAGGGTACTAAAGTGGACTTTTCCCTTATTATTATTATTTATTTTTTTGTTGATACAATCACCATTATTTAGTATTGTTGACCACATCAATTCTTGCGGTCAACTCCAGTCCACTCAAACATGAAATCTGATCACGTGACCTATTTTTCAACATAAACCATCAGTTATTAAGTTGAAAAAACTCGTACTACCATATTTTAATACATTTGTAGTGAAGCTAATGGCGTGGTCCAAGATTGAATTATTCATTGTCAGTGTTATCATATAAAATTCTGACCTTCTCGTTATTATGTTTCTACAGTAAAAGAATATCATATTGTTTAATGTATATATAAATTTTTTAACAAAATATCAAAAAAAATTAATTCCAATTATTCTTATCCGAAGAGACACGCCGAAAATCGAAAAAAATACAAATTCGACAGCATGACGACGAGCAGCAAGTTGCCATCGAGCCAAGAGTTTCTTCTCGGACATTCCATGTTATCCTCTCTTTTTTAAGTGTGCTAGGTCCTATAGAAAGAGACGACAAAAACAACATTCCAAAAAGCCAAAATCCCACAAGATTGTAAAGTCCATATTCACCGGGCCACTGATTAATGATGGTCCGAGCAGAAGAAGTATTGTCGGGTGCAAAAAGTTTCAGTAAAAGCTATATCTCTTTGGGATATATTCACACCAACAAGTGGATGAGTGTGATCGATCACCTACAATCAATAATAGTAACCAACTTGGCAATTTCATTGTTCATGAAGCACAATCCGTAAATACGATCATCACGAGCATTTAAATTAAATCGAAAAACACGAAGTTGTAGAAAGTGCGTTTATTATGACCAAATCATTTTGGTCAACTAAAAAGATAACAATCCTCGATCTAATGAATTTCATAAATCAAATGATAATACGAAAATATTGTCGTGGTTTTCTTTGTGCGCTGTATCTATTGGACAACATTAAACTACCAAAAGTGTATTATATTTCTTTGGGATTGACGGGTCTGTCGGAAAAATGAAATAAAACTTTGTAAGTAAAAATAAAATGGTAATTTATAGAAAAATCATTTATTATTTTAAAATTTGTGATGTCTATCATTAATTTGAAAATTCATGAAATTTCAAATTTATTGTATAAATTAATTTTGAATTTTAAACACTAAATCATATATTACACAATTAAATTCATTATTTATATTAATTTGTCGTTTGAATATTTACTGATATATAAATAAGGAAGTTATCTTTCTAAGTAAGAGACTTCTTTGCTCCTCCATTTTTTTTCATTTCCGAGTAGTTACAAACTTTGTTACCTGGATTTGCTTAGAAACAATTATTTAATCGTGAGGAAATCAGCATATGTAGAATTAGTTTTAAAGGACAGATTCTGTACAACTCGTATTGGTTGTTATTCATTTTCCACCAAATTATCCAACATGGTCATATTAGACTACGAACCATATATACACAATGAATTAAATCTCACCTATCAACTATTTTAAAAATATCCAATACGGAGACTCTAACCACAATTATCCCATTTCAAATCATTGTTTATGGTGCGCCACAATCTTATATAGGAATTGTGCAACACGGAATGGAATAAAGAAATATTCTTCTTCTTTTTTGTAGAGGGACCAACATCCCATGATTAGACCATGTCGAAATGGATGGTCCTGTAAAGTAAGGCTATGCTTATCTTTGAATATTCGAAAACTTTTTTAGACAACAAAAGATAAGCAAAACATGTTCTAGACTAGGGATGTCCAATTTCATTATCAAATTATAGAAAGAGACACACATTATGTGAACCGGAAGATCAGTTCAACGACATTTTCAAAAGGTGAAAGAAGCTCCACTGCAAAGGTTTGAGATACAATCATTTAAATTAACGGATCAACACGTTATTTTAGTTTAAATAAGAGGTTTAGTTATTTTATTTTAGAAAAATACAATAATATTAGATATTAATTAAGAAGATTTTGACACCATTTAACAATCAGATCCACTAAATTCCACTACTTATTGAGAATATCAACTAAAAAAGGTAGGAGATCGATGTATAGTTATCATTGTACACTTTGTAGTATGAGACAACAAGATTTAAATGGTGGGCTCTCACTTCTATTGATGATGACGATCAAATTCGGATGAATCTCTTGTAGTGGCTCTCTATTTCGTGCTCTAACTGGAATCTTCATCTTTTATATCTAGTTTGTCTCATTTCTTCTCTTCGGCTCCATTATAATCAAATCACTTTCTAAATTTTTTTATATTAAGACAATTATTATGGATCCTTATTAATAGGTTTGATCACATAATAATGCCTTCTGGATTCATAAAATTTACATCTTACAAATTCAAATTCAAAATTTTAACACTCGAACGAATTTACATTTGGCGAATTACAATGTAGTGACTATGAATTGGTCAATAGTGGCTATAATTATCCAATTTCTCCTCCCCTCTTATATAAGTAGCTCTTACTAGAAAACTTTGGATTGGACGAGTATAGAAGATAGACTCTTAGCCTAACTGTAACTGATGTAACGGTACAGTAAAATATAAATATAAAGTAACAGGTCAATAGTTCAAACTTTTGGTTTATCTTAAGTTGAAAAAATTTAGTTATAAAAAAATATACTTTCATAAAAGGACCTTATTCTCTTGATTAATGTTGATCCTTCCTTTTTTCCCATACTTTGCTCAACTTTACAAATCAATACTTTTTTCCCTACCAATCTCTATCTTCTTTTTTCCATCGACCTGTCATTCTCAAAATTGTTGATTCGCCCAAAAAACTAGGCCTTTTTTAAAGTTCCAATGGAATGATAGAGGGAAATTTTGTAAATTCCATGAAACGAACAAGGATACACAAGAGAATTCAATCCATCTTTGACGTCCGTGGGTGCGAAACGAATAAGGATACGCATGAAATCATCTTAATCATAACATAACAATAAAATAGTAAAACTTACCTAAAAGAAACAATAAAATAGTAAACCACATTTACTATTTATTAAATGGCAATCAAAATGGAATCGCACATTTAACACAGTGATAAAATCAAAGTAGTATCTTTACCACAAAAAAAATCAAAGTAGTATAATATTGAAATAACACTTACCAAAATGATCATAATGGAACAATTAAACATAAAAATAGAATTATATTCGCCAAGCAACAAATTTAGGAAATTTTTTTAACGAAGGCAAGTTCTTGAAGGAAAAAATAGATTATTTTTCTGAATATTTTGGTCAAAGTATCTACTACCCATGCTAAAAGTTTGGCCATTGGTCCCTGATAATTATGGCATTGCTTGGGTGATGGCAGCCAGTGAGCATCATGAATTGGGATTTTCGCCAATGATCTAAGACACTCACATGCTACGACGAAGCGGCAGTTATTTTCCACGACCAAGGGCCATTGAAGTAGGGGTGATTATGAATCGAATCCAATTCAAATTTGATTCGATTCAATTCGTAAAAAATTCAATTCGAATTTAATTCTATTCAAATGAATCCTAATTCGGATTCGAATTTGTCCAAAGATGAATTGAATATGAATTGATAAAATTATAATTCGTCAATTCGTCGAATCATTCGCCAAATCAAATTTTTGATTCAATTCGACGAGAATTACATATATAAAAGGATGAAAAAATTCAAAAATATAGAAAAATAAATAGTTGTCAATGTCATTATTCGAGTCCATAATAAAAAGAAAATTAGTTGTTTGTCTTTTAGAACACAAGTTCCAAAATAGAACTATGTGGGCTTTGATTCTTTTGAAGCAAATGATACATAGGCAACTTAATTTGGTACATTAAGTACGAGCTGAATCTTTTAATTATTTATTCCTAAAAAATATAAATATTTTTAAAAATTGAAATATTTAAAGTAATTCTAATTCGGTTGAATTCAATTCGAATTAAAAAATTCATAATTCGTATTCGAATTCATTCTTGGACGAATTGAATACGAATCGTAATTTTGTTAATTCGAATTCAATTCAATTCAATTCGTGGCCAGACCTACATTGAAGTAGCTTTTTCTATTTATATAAGTTTAATCCCACCATTTTTACCAAAAAAAAAAATTAAGTTCGTGTGTTTCAAAAGACAGTATTATTAAATACATGTTATAATTTTTTTTATCATAATTAAAATTTTTTACTTGTTATATGAATACAAAACATTATAAATAAGTTATTGTCAATTTCTAGAGAAGTGCGCACCGTTTTGAAAGTTAGTATCTAAAACGATGGCTTTTTTAATAAGTCATAAAATTTGTACACCAGAAGTGGAACTAGATTCTACCATACACCATTACATAGTTAAAAAAAACTGCAGACAAAGGAGATAACATGTACAAAACAGGAGGATCTCCACCTTCAAAAGAAAGCAGCCATTGCATCCAAACCCATATCGCCGTATCAATAAAGTTTTCAGGGAATAATAGCATATTTATTCTGCCAAAAGTCGAACCAGAGACGGACCAAGATAGTTATTCTCGAATCCAAATGAATATAATGGATAAGACATTTCAGGTTGCACTTCTTCTCTTAACAAATTACGAGATTATAAAAATTATTTTTTTCGCATTACGATATAATTTTGCCAAATAACCATCAATTTTGGATATCTGGTAAGAGACGCCATCTTATTTGGCCTCAATTCATCTCCCTTCCTTGCCTTAACTTGTTTTAAACCATCCTAACACGATTTAACTTCTTAGACATTTTCATTGAGATAGAATATTTTTTTCGAAGTTATTTCAGAATTTTTATTTCGATGTCAGAAACGTACCAAAAAAAATATAAAATATAAGGGTAAATTACCCTCAGGCCCCTGAGTTTTGTACGTTTTTGTGATAGGGCCCCTGGATAATTTGAATTAGATGTAGGGTCCCTACTTTTCGATTTAATATTGGTCTTGGGTCCCTAATATTACTGAGGATGAAGTTAGCAATTTTTTTATCACAAAAATGACTAAAATACCCTTACAAAAAAAATCAACCTTCATCTTCATCTCTCTCTTCGTTCCAACTTAAGAATAATCACAGGATACAAAACACTGATAAAATTCAAACGGGCAAACGAAATTTTTCAACCTGATGAACATCAAATTTTCAAACCCTAACTTTCATCTTCTTCCTCGTTCCATATCAGTATCGGGATCAATTTGTTAGGGTTTCGGATTATCCCCCGATCAAAATCGGACGAGCTCGGGATCCTCCCCCAATCGAAATTATACAAGCTCGGGATAAACCATCTTTTTAGTAACAATAAATTAACTCAGATTCACCAAAATCAAAACCAACCCCCTCCTCCTCCGTAGCTCTCCCCAATAAACCAGAAAAGGGAAGAAGAAGAAGACTCGAGGAGGAGAAAACGGAGAGAAGAAGAACGCCTCCTATGACGGCCGAGGAGGGATGAAAAAGGCGAAGTCGCCAAGGAGCTCAGTTGCCACGACGACGAAGATGTCTAGATCTACTCCGATTTGGCCTCAAGAAGTTAGTAACCCTGCCGTCGTGAGCACCGTCCAAGCCCTCGCCTCTGCCGTCGTCCTCTTCGGAGACCACCTCAAGCTCCACCTCAACTCTCTCCACCCTACCGTCATCAACCACCTCAGCAACCCCAAACAGCCCGTCTGCAACGCCGCCCGCCGCCAAGTGTAGTTTATCGGTTCAAAGGCGGTGACTCTTAGTGGTGGGTTGGTCCCGTCGAGGCATCTCCAGGCGGCAGCCCTTGATTTTCTGTTTCTATTTATTTTCGGCAGCCCATGATTTCGCTTGATTTCGCCCATGATTTCCCTTGATTTCCGTTTTGTTTCGATTTCCTTTTTGGTTTCATTTTCGTTTTGATTTTTTGTTTTGATTTTTGTTTTGATTTTTGTTTTCTTTTTGATTATTTGTTTTGATTTTCGTTTCTTATGGTGTTCTTGGCATTCTTGGATTGGTGGAAGGTTTAAGATGATAGTTTTTATTTTTTAATTTTCAGGGGTATTTTGTTCAATTCAATGTAAAAAAACGAAAAAAAAATTAATGATATCAGCCAGGGACCTAATATCAATATTTCATTTGAAAACAGGGGTCTTATATCTAATTCAAATTATCGAGGGGCCCTACTATAAAAACGTATAAAAGACAGGGACCTGAGGGTAATTTACCCAAAATAAAAACATTTTTTATACCTGCTAGCCGGGTGAACATGACAGTTTTTTTTGGCCAAACTCTTTCCTTCCTCTTAATTTCATGTTCTCCCCTAATTTGACCAAGGAGAGGACTATATTGGACTTTAGCGGCCCTACGGAACATACTACTAATTACTTGACACACGAATACATGCGTTCATCCTCGACTAATTTTATGATTATGTAAATATATCAAACGATAATATTTAATATTTATTTTTAAAAAATATAGAAGAAATCAAAGTGAATTACATTAAACTTACTATAAAATTGCGGATGAGCAAAAATTACAACTAATAAATATTTCAAGCGCTAATTGCACATAAACCAATATTAAATTGTCTTGAAAAAAAACTACGTCTTGAAAACTCAATATAAATTGTATAAAAAAATTGATGTTCGATGGTTCAAGAAATGACATTAATAACTTTTTTGTAAATTTTTGCTAAAAAAACTTGGAGACCCAATAAAATTCTCCAACAAGCCACATACACAGTCCCATTAGCAACAAGACATTTCATGTATTTCTGATACATCCTTTAACTTCTCTCCCTCTCCTCTCTCTCTCTCTCTCTCTCCAATGGAGCCAAATGCTAGCAACAACATGAACAAGAACTCCCACTGCTTAGAAATAACAGCAATGGAGGCTCACCAAGTAGTCCCACCACCCCACAAGACCACCCTACAGGAGCTCAAGTCCTCACT
>SOPF01020625.1:0-10022 GCA_012979155.1 Hypericum perforatum
TTACTTTCAATATATAAAATTTGAGCTTATTTTAATTATATCAGGAATTTGTACATTGCCTTGCTTCTTATACCAGTATCTGCCTGGTTCCTGTCCAAACTAATTTATTCTTGAGCACAGAAACTAACGCCCCTACTCATGCTTACCATGTTTTTTTAAATTTGTATTATTCGGGCTTAATATTGTCGGAATCATTTAAAAACTAATTTTTATAAGTTAGAATGTTATTAGTTGCAATTATGTACATACACCAAGGGGTGGAGTAAATATGATTTTGATTATTTTTAATTGTATTCAAATTCTTTATTATTTAGACCCATGGATGGCCAACGTGACTGTTGATGTCTTGTAGCGGGTGCTTGGTGAAACGTGCGAGAGATAAACGAGAGGGCCGTGGCTCTGCCACTTTGGCATTTTCCTAACCCTTTTTTTTTCGTGGAAGTTTCGAGATTAGAAACGGCTAATTTTTTCTTTTTTTTGTGGAACGGCTAATTGAACGCTACATACATCAAAATTACCTACATATCTGTGGGCCCAGATTCAGTACTGGGCTCACAGTAGATTAGACCCTTATAAAATAAAGGAACTTTTTACAAATCTATAATATGGTTTGAGGCACAGTTTTAAAAACGTGGTCCGACCGGCAGTTGAGCAGGCCGGATTGCGAATCGGCCCCATGGACGGTTCATTTTTGGTCAATAAATCGCTCTCCGGGCAAACCGCCATATTTTTGATCGGACCGTCTGGTTTCTTGTCGAATTAAAGGCAGTTTACAAAAAGAATTTTAAAAAATTATTAATTTTATTTTTTATTCGAGATTATCTATTTGTATAGATACTTTATTTAGTATATTTTATAAAAATTAGTATATTTATATGTTATTATTAATTTTTTACATAAATTTTTTACCTATATACATATATATAATTCAAAATCTTGCAAAAAATTAAAAGAAAATATATCCAGCTCAATCGGTGGTTGGGCCACTTGGACTGATCGACCCAGAGGTCGGACCAAAATCCGAGTCGACCTCTGGGTCATTTTTTAAAACCCTGGTTTGAGGAGGAGGAAGGCGATATAAATAATAAGGAGGGAAAATAAATTTTAAGTACCTTTACGTTTCCCAAAAAATCATTTTAATATTTTGTGATAAAAAAATCTATCAATCAAGTCAAATTTTAGTCAATTAAATCAATTTGGTCCTTGGTAGCTAACCAAACCATACTTGTCATGCCCAACCCCTGTCCCGCTATATGGAAGATCCACATTAGATATTTTCGATGACATAGCACTAGGGACCTAGTGCCATTGTTTCAATTGAAACATTCAAAGTTAGGATTTTTAAGTTTTGATATTTTTTATTAGTTTTGAGTTTTAGTTTATGTTGAAGTGGGAGGTTAACGGAAAATTAGATTTTTTTATGAAATGTGAAAGGTATTTTGATCTTTCTAGATAGTTTTGGCCATAAATATTTGAATATTTTAGTTACGAGGATCCAAACGTATAAATAAATTAAAGGGAAATGAATCTATAGGTCGCTATGATATCCAAAAATATCACTTTAATAGCCTGTGGTAAAGAACTCTTCATTCGAGTCATACCTCACCAATTTTCTATCACTTTGGTCTCAAAATTACGATACTACCCCTCCCTCAATCAGAATCTAACCAAACCCAATTCAACCTGACCAAACCCAGATTCAATTCAACCCAATAGGGCGTAAAAAAATAGGATATAACTCGGATTGAACTAAAATTTTGCAAGAAGCATCATACAAATACACCCGATTTTTGAAAAATATTTCAGGAATTTTAGAGGCCCAAAAATATTTTTTTTATTTTTTGTTGTGTTAAAAATTTGAAAAATTGTATAAAATAAAAAATATGACCGATTGAGTTGAAACTTCTCCCATGAAATTTTAAGAATCTCTAATAAATTTAGGAATCAAAATGCATCTATGGGAAAAGTTTCAACTCAATTGGTCGTATTTCTATTTTATACAATTTTATGAATTTTCAGCACAGCAAAAAATAAAAAAAATACTTCTAGACCTCTAAAATTCTTGAAATTATTTTCATAATTCAGGTGTATTTTCATGATGCGTCTTGCAAAATTTTAGCTCAATCTGAGTTATATCCTATTTTCTATTTTATATGATTTTACAAATTTTCAACACAGCAAAAAATAAAAAATACTTCGAGGCCTCTAAAATTCCTGAAATTTGTTTCGGAAATCGGGTGTATTTTTATGATGCTTCTTGCAAAATTTTAGCTCAATCCGAGTTATATCATATTTTCTACGCTCTATTGGGTTGAATTGGATTTGGGTTCGGTTAGGTTGAATTGGGTTTGGTTAGATTTTGATTGAAGGAGGGGTAGTATCGTAATTTTGAGACCAAAGTGATAGAAAATTGGTGAGGTATGACTCGAATGAAGAGTTCTTTACCACAGGCTATTAAAGTGATATTTTTGGATATCATAGCGACCTATAGATTCA
Source organism: Hypericum perforatum (assembly GCA_012979155.1). NCBI lineage: Eukaryota > Viridiplantae > Streptophyta > Magnoliopsida > Malpighiales > Hypericaceae > Hypericum > Hypericum perforatum. The sequence goes on from SOPF01020625.1 coordinate 2,497, forward strand.
TTTCCCTTTAATTTATTTATACGTTTGGATCCTCGTAACTAAAATATTCAAATATTTATGGCCAAAACTATCTAGAAAGATCAAAATACCTTTCACATTTCATAAAAAAATCTAATTTTTCGTTAACCTCCCACTTCAACATAAACTAAAACTCAAAACTAATAAAAAATATCAATAATATTGGGACCAGAATGATAGAAAATTGGTGAGGTATGACTCGAATGAAGGGTTCTTTATCACAGGATACTAAAGTAATATTTTTGGATACCATAAGGTACCTATATATTCATTTCCCCAAATTAAATGAGAACGACATTTGCAAAATATGGGTACCGCCAAAATGTCAAACCAAACACGAGGAAATAAAATGTAATTATGTCTGAACAATAACTTTTATAAAATAATTTATATCACATTATCATAAGGTTTAGCAAAGTAGACTTCATGGCCCAATGGATAAGGCGCTGGTCTACGAAACCAGAGATTCTGGGTTCGATCCCCAGTGAAGTCGTTATTTGTTTTCTTTTTTCATCTTTCCATTCGTTCTTCTACTATGATTGTAATACCCTCTCGAAGTTTGGGTTGACTGGAATTACCAATAATATCATTTTCCCTATATATACAGGAAGTAAAAGAATTATCGGATAATGTGACAGGACGGCCGGACGGGGATGAAATGCAGAGAAAATTTGGTTTATTTTTAATTTTATTAAATTAATTTTTGGGTGACCCGTCCCTCCATTAACAATCGTGTGTTTTAACTTTTTAATGGGATGAAATTTATAATTTAATGAGAATATACATTAAAAAAAATACGTGATTATTAAATAAATAAATTAATTAAGTAGGGTCAATTATCTTCACATTCTATAACGTGGCTCTGCCAACAAATTAAAATGTGAAAACCAAAGAAAATAGTTAGTGAAAGACATAAAAAGAGATAATGTATGCTTGTTGAGTGATAATTATATATGTTGGCTATGGGCCAAAATCCACCTCTTCAATTAGGAAGAGGTGGACATGGGAGTGTGGGCCTCTTTGCATGAGGCCCACCTCCTACTTTGGATTTGCCTATAAAATGGTGAAAATAGCTGGTGACCAAGTGTGAAATTTGCCACCCTCACAGCATCTCACAAAAATGGACTATTACGTTTTAGTCCCTGAAGGTCTCAGATTTGCGGATCAAGGCCATTCGTGGAAAAACGTTCACGTATCCGATCCGTTCGTGATCGTGAACTGACTGGTAGCAAGACCTCGTCGCAACGGTCCTTCGGGAACACGCTACAACAAGTAAGCCTTGTTAATTTTTGACGAATTGTGTTCGTTAATTATTTTGTAATTAATTGTAATTAGTTGTTACTTACACATTAATTCCTTTAATTAGTATCAGAGCATTTAGTGTTTTGTTCTGGTTATTTTATGATGTTTGGAATCAAATTTAATTGTGTATATTTGATCCCAAAATCATGTTCAATGTTAATTTCTAATGAAAATTGCATTCTGATGTCCTTAAGAGTATGTAAGTTTACTGTTTGGGACTGTTCTGAAATTTTGATTTCACACGGATAAAAGGCTATCCTTTATTGCACACGCACGAAACTCTCGGTACTGAACTGAAGTTTTCCGCGGCTGAGATATATAATCCTTTAGTGCAAACGAGTGAAACCTTTGGGATTTTTCTGTAATTTGCCAAAAATCCCAATCCAAAGGAACCCTAGTTCTGCGATTTTTTCCCCAAATTTCACTCTCACTCAATCCGGCCATTCCCGAGCATTTTGAGACCTGCAAAAGATTGGATTCGAATCTCCGACGAGTCCTCGACGATGTGTCATGGCGTTTTCGTTGATTTTGGTCACCGGAGTTGTGTTTTCAACGATTTTGAAAATCCGGGTGTTCAAAGAGAGATCTCCATGGCGAAGCCGAATGTCTGCGAGACAGACCTCGAGGTTGGCACGGCCGTGTTCGGGATTCGACAGCGAGTCAATCCCGACTGGTTTCAGCCTCCGATTCGCCGCCGTGAGTGAGCGGTGGTAGTAGGTGGCCGCGTTCTTCTTTCGGAGTCGGGGGAGGGAGAGAGAGAGAGAGAAAGAGGAAAGGGGAGAAGAAATGGCAGGGGCAAAGTTGTATTTTCGCAATTTTCACGAAATGTTTATACCTGGGTCGATTTTCAATTGAACCAGTCGAATTGGACTGGTTTAGTGGTTCAATTAATCTGATTTTGGTTCAATTTTGATTTTGAATCAAAATAGGTTAATTGGGATGGATATTTGGTATTTTGGTTGAATACAATCTGTTTTTATTCAATTAAAATTTTGAAAATTATAGATTAATTTCTAAATTAAGTTTTTTAAATTTATTTTGATAATTTTTAAGAACTTAATATATTTTAGATTAGTTTTAAAATATATTCATGGGTTTTTCAAAATTAAATTTTGTATTTAATTTTGGACATTAAAATGATTAAATTGTTTATAAGTTAACATATGTCATTTAATTATGAAAAATATGTGTATTTATAATTGAGTTTGATTTCGAGTCATATGGACTTAAAATCATATGAGTCTAATTGGATAAATTAGATTTTATTTAATTACATAAAAGATTTTAGGTTAATCTTTTAATTAGGTTTGGTTTAGAAAATTATTAAGATAATTTTCGACGGCAACTCCTTTTTAACTCCTTAAATCTTTCCTAAGTTTCACTCAAAGAGTCACCTTCAAATTGTTTAAAGTTAGTGATCTCCTTGATGAGCTTGCTCGTCTTTGAATATGGGAAATATTTATCCAGAAAAGCATTGGCGAGTTCCTCCCAAGTGGTTATTGGAGAACCTTTAAGTTGTTTGTACCAAAGTTTAGCCTTATCCCTAAGCGTGTATGGAAACATTCGTATCTTAACAGTATCATCAGATACTCCCGGATACTTGAAGTTATCAGCTAATTCCATGAAGTTTCCAAGATGGTCATTCGGATCTTCATTAGGAAGTCCATAGAACTGACCCGATGCTTGAAGCATATGGATCACAGCCGACTTAATTTCAAAATGATTTGCTTCAGTGTTTGGATGCTGTATTCCAGTTTTCGCTCCTTCATATGTCGGTCTTCCATGGTCCATTAAAGATCTTCGAGGAGCTTGAGCTTCCGCTACTTGTCCTTCTTATCGTTGATCCATCCTTTCTTTCTTTATCTTCTTACGCAATGTCCTTTCAAAATGAGTGATGTCCACTTCAAATTCTAATGGAAGATTTTTGGTGGATCTGGTTAAGGGCATGCACGTAATTTGTTTTGCAAGTAACTTAAAAAAATTAACCCTAATTAATTTTTTTTTGTTTTTTTTAATTTGAACTTGATGAGGCATACATGCATCTTTTTTTTTAGGATGCCTCCATGTATAATTTTTTTTTCCTCTTTTTGAGAACGCCTCCCTGTATGTTTTGATCATTTAGTATCCCGTGTAAGCAATTTTCCTTAAAGATTTCTTACTATTACAGCTCTCTGTCTGTTCACCTTGAACTTCTGATGATATCTCTTGCAAGACAAAGATAGATTAATCTCCAATTTGAAAACCATTCAGGAGTATCTTTGCTCTTTTAAGTCTCAGGTTCTCACACTCTTACTTGTGTACAGAAGAAATTTGGCTTTGTCATACCTTACTATTGAAACAATTTAGCAGATTTCATTTGGATAGTTGGACTTACAATTATTTCCTGCATTTGGTCATTTAACTCCCAGGAAAATAAAATTTGATCATACTTGAAAATTGAAAAGCATTTTTTCCTCGGTTCCTTGCACGCTAAACACCTTTTGTCACCTTGAGTGGAGATATAAATGAATAACTTGCAAGATAACTCATCCATCTTCCTATTATTTACTACTTCCTTTCTGAAGAGTTGATAAAATGCATTGTATTAGGTCACATTGTTCTCTTGTATCATTGCCATATTGTTTGAGGTATGTGTACCGATAAAAATATGTGAAATAATATGACTTATTGATTACGTATTATAGCTCAATTGTGAACAAATTTTTGCTATAAGACATCATCGTTTCTGATCGAAAAATAAGTTTTTTGATCATAGCTTAGAAAAAATACGAGTATTTGTCCTAAGACTTTTGCATTGTGTTACAAGTTTACGATGATATCTTTTTGAGAAAATTCCTGAGTACTTTATGTTTAGCACGTGTTGTGATTAGACACAACACAAGTGATTAGATATTGATGTGTCATATCTGGTTATAGGAATATAAGAATTGTATGAAGTTAATGAAAGTAAACTTAACTTCTGTTCACAATAGGACACATATGTGTGTCTGAGCTTGAGGTAATGACTGTAGAAGAATATTGGCACAAAATGTTCAAGCGTCTTCTAGTGTTGACGAAGATGAGAAAATTATGAAAATTTTCTATTTTTGGACATGGCACATTTATAGGCATTTTGTAGTGTCTAGTTGGATAATTGAGCATGAAGAGAATTTTTTGTGAAAATTTTCTTTCAACGCTCAAATAAAATTGTAAAGTTGACAATGTGTATGTCACTTTTCAATTTGGGATTATGATTGCGAATTCCCTTATCTTTGTGCCTTTGGATCATTGGATCCGTGCTAATCCAAGTCATGTAATTTTTTAGATCCTCCTATTTTTGCGTAAATTATTTAAATTTTTGTTAAGTCTTGTTGAAAGTTCTTAAACATGTGTGTTTAGAACTTTGTATTATTTTCATGGTTATTTATCATGTAGATATATGTTATCTCGATTAAATAAATCATTTATTTAATAACATGATTATTACCATGAGAAAGATCCACTTGTATTTACTATCAAAGAACTTAGAATGATTAGGGTTTGAGATTACCTCTCGGAGTTGTGAAGGGAAACATACCCGTGACCTACTTCAAATCTAAGATAGTCAAGGACTTTAATCATTCAGAGTTATAATGTATAGTAAATTATTTTGTATTATTGATGTAATTTTTTACATACAATGCATCTTTCATAAATTTCTTTAAGCTATGGGAATAACTATGTGCTGATAGAACACTAGGTTCTATAGACTATGATTATGATTATGGTCTATTATGAGAATGTGCTCAATTTATAAGTTGATTACAAATATAATGTCTTTGTGTAAGATATTTAATATGATCAACAGGCTAGCTAAGGCTGGTTATATGCTTAAAAGTTAAGCATAATAATTATTCCATGCTTACAAGTTTTGATCATATGAATGGCCAAAATGTATGTTGATAACATTAGGCATTTCATATGAGTTGTCACCTTAAGCTTAAAGAGAATTGTCTCTTAGCGATCAAAGTCCATCCTAAAGTGTACGTGACTTGAGTTTGTTCTAGTGGGAGCAACAATAAAGTTGACTGAAACTGTTTGAGGCAAATAAAATAATTAAGAAACAAAAGAGTAAGAACTAAACGAACTAAACCCAAAAGAAAAATTCTGAGGGTAGGAGGATTTAAAGGTCTAATATTTCTGAGAAGAAATATTTTAACTGTCTAAAGATATGGCATTTTGCGATAAGTTGCATTGCCAAGACAATTATTTAGTTCACTTGTAAGTGGATTAAATTTGTCTAGATCTATTCTTCAAACTGAATGTCAATTAAGTGATTGATTCAGTTGAGACAGGCCATGTAACAGAGATGTGTGAAATCTTTGTTGAATCCCAATAAGCATTGATTAGAGTAAGTTCCATCAATATTGGTTTATATACACGAGTAGAAGTTGAAGGAATTGATACAATCAGATTGTGTATGTAAATTCTGCTTCTACATGACGTATTATATACTCCATGTTCGTTCAAGTTTTAAAAGGCTCTTAGTTTCTGTTAGATAGTTGAGTACAATATTGTGAGTAGTATTCTAGATAAGTCTTTATTTACGATAGTTATTAATAAATGGATTCTCATTTTGGATGTTGATCTATGTGATCTACATTGTAATTATTTTTCTGCGATCATAACTTAACGTCTAAAGTTGATGTCAAGTTATGTTATTCTAGAATGGACTATGTTGGTCAAGAACACATGATTGTCCAACTAAGGTAGGACTAAAAGGTAATTTGGTAAAGATCAAATTTACCTACATGTGAATGCTTCTAGAATAGAAAAATAGTCACGAGATCTATTCACAAAATAACTAGATTTATTCGTCAGTTGTATTAAATTCGTTCTAAATTATGTGGTCAAGACTGTAAGAGTAGATCATCTTGAGTCCATTTGTGTGAGTATCTTACAAAGAATGTCTTTATAAAATACTTACATGTATCAAATAAGTTGATTCATGTTCGAAAGTGAACAAATCAAATAGAAAAGTGATCATTTGAACCACATAATATTTTTGAAAATTGAGTTTTTCAAAATTGATATAGGTGAGTTATGACCCACCTTGTATGAAACTGATAAGTTAAGATCATTTGGATCACTCCTTCCGAGTGGGAGGATTTTGTGGAGGAGGAAAATATGATTAACCACCTTTAGATGATCCGAAAGTTCATGATCCCAATGATCTTCATCTCAGTGGGAGTATGTAAGATCTATGGTTAAATAGGAGTAGGATTTTAAACTTCAGTGGGAGTTTGGAATAAAACTTCTATAGGATATGAATTCTAGTTACGATGGATATGTGAGATATTTATCAAAATTGGAAATTCATAAAGCTAAAAGAATAATTTTTTTTATGCCAACGACTAAAGGTTGAAAGTGTGAAAAATATTCTCTTGTATAAAGATACAAGTGATAGTTCTTTTAGCAAATCCTATAAGATGAGAATGAACATAAGATGATTCTTGATGATGTGTCAGTTTTCATTTAGAATGAATTAGTAAATACAATGGATGAATAGATAAGATCAAACTATGTTTGAGAACTAGTTTGATGTTGACCTATCTATAGGGGCACATTTTGAGAATTAATGAATTCTCAAGATTAAACATAAATAGTCTTGCTTGACTTTAAATAGTATCACATAACATAAAAGAGTTGGCTATGAGGAGTCATTCTCTATTGTTATGAGATTTCTGACTATTGAGTTAGTTTTGGCTATAATGACTTACCTGATCTAGAGCTACATCCAATGGATATAATGACTGCATTTCTTAGTGGAGAATTGGATGGATAAACCCATATGGTTTGACCAGAGGGTGCATCCATAGATTGAGATACCAAACATAGAGTTTGTGAAATAGCCTCAATCTATATGCGAGTCAGTGTTAAACTTATCATTTCTTGATTCGATCATAATACAAATATGTCATATATTTTTTCGAATTGATTGATAAGTACTGTGATAACAACACTAAATGCTCTAAAAAGGTTTATCGTCATATGTGAGTGACATATGTAGTCAAAATTGATTAGAAATATCTTTACAAAATCAAAGTATGGTTTACGACTGACTTTGAAATTTAAAGATATTAAAGAAGTTCATTACTACTCGAAGTTGAGATTTCGAGAAATCGTTAAGTTTAACGATTTGTGTCACGACCCGTAACCTAATTGGTCATGACCGGCGCAAGGGTTTG
>SOPF01020684.1:0-10824 GCA_012979155.1 Hypericum perforatum
GTAGAAGCGTTTAAACTATGTAAGAACTAGAATCATTTATAAGACAGAATGCAATAATGTTTAAATTTTAGGGTAAATTACATCTGGCTCCCTCGGGTTTGGGATATGTAACGCTCGCCCCCCTGCTTTTTTAAAATCGATTAAAAAACCCCTCTTGTATGGCAAAATTGTACAAATCAGTCCCTCATGCCAGAATCGGAGATTTTCTCCGGCGAGGAGACACGAAAAATGACAAAAATACCCTTATACAAAAAAAAATTCTCTCTCTCCCTCCTCCCTTCTCCCTACTCCCTCTCTTTTTTCCAACAACAACATCAACCATGGCAACTAAAATCGAAACTTTAAATCAATTAAAATCCAAAAGATTGAACAGACCCAATTTCAGAGAAGAGACCCAATTTTTATTTGAACAAAACCTATTTGAAGATCAGAAGCTCGTAAGCCTAGGCACAAACAGCACAATCCAATCTCACACAACCTAACCCAAATACATAAGATCCTAAACAAATAGCACAATCCAATCGAACGAAAGATCCTAAACAAATAGCACAATCCAATTGAACGAAAGATCCTAAACAAATAGCACAATCCAATCGAACAAATGAATTTATTAAAGACGAGATCTTCGACGAGACCCAAGAACATAAACAAAATCAACAACCCAAAAAGGAGGAAATCTTGACGGGGAGCGAAGGTCCAGGATGGCTCGGTTGATAGGAAAGAAGAGGATGAAGGCACCCAGAAGCTCAATTTGGTCACAATCGAATCGAAGGTGATAGGCAAAATTAGGGTTCATCTGATGCGACAAGAGGAGCTAAAGAGGCAGTCGTGGATTGGGCAAGCCAGGGCGTAAAGGCTGGAGAGGACGAGCTAACCATTGGAAGGTCACGTGATAATTTTGGAAGCTGTCGATGGGAGGGATGGAATAGTGAAGCAGTTCCCAGTTGTTATTGTTGCCGAGTTGTGGCTGTAGGCGAGAGGAGCGTAAGAAGAAGAATCGGAAGGAGGTCGGGGAGATGGGAGAAGTTGTTGTTGTTGTTTGGTTGTGGCTACGGTGGCGGTGATGAGAAGTGGTCCCCTAGGTCGATGTAGCCCGTATTCTTACGAATTTGTCCTCCGTCTCATCGAACAATGCCGCTCTGGGATCGAAGTTCCGTTGAGAGCTTGATGAGTTTGAGTCAATCACCATCACTTTGCTATTAACCGGAGCTCGCCACCGCATTTTGACCTCGACCTCATGGGACGGCTGCTCGGTGATGGTCCAAAGGTCCGATTAGGTTTTGTTGGATAATTGACTGGGAGGGATTTTTAATTGGGTTTTTAAGTTCCGATTGGGAGAAGTTTTCAATTTTTGATTGGGTTTTGTTGGGAAATTGATGGTCCAAGTTCATAGATTAAAGTTCCAATTTTTCGATTTGTGTGTGTGTGGTTAGTGTGTTCCAGGGAGGAGGAAAGGAAGAAGAAAGATGAATTTTTTTTAGTATAAGGGTATAAGTGTCATTTCCCGTGTCTCCTCGCCGGAGAAAATCTCTGATTCTGGCATGAGGGGCTAATTTGTATAATTTTGTCATACAGGAGGGGTTTTTTAATCGATTTTAAAAAAGCAGGGGGGCGAGCGTTAAATACTCCAAACCCGAGGGAGCCAGATGTAATTTACCCTAAATTTTAATACTACAGATTATAAATTGTCAAAGAAAGAATGAATCATTTGAGCCAATTTGGATGACATAATAAAAATTCAATAATTCAGGAGTCAAAAAATTCCTAAATTATTTAGCACTTGCTTTCTTATGTTAAAAATAGATTCAGAAGCAATCATAAATATTGGCATTGCTAATAAATCAGGAGTCATCTGAGAAATAATAAGAAATCTAGTAGTATTCTTCTTCCATCATTGAATTATGTCAAATGATGGTGCATTCTTCACATATTTCTCTTCAAGACAAACATCCAAGTCTCATGCTTTGACCATTATCCCAAGTGAACATTTAATATATTTTTCATCGTAATGCTAGATAAAAAAATGTCACTCCTCTCATTATTAATAGAAGTTCTCATCTCCTCTTTGTAATGATTAAAAGAGTTTATACAAAGATTTTTGTCTTCTCCTTCATCAAATCAATCATCTGAAGATCATCATACAAAAAATGCATCGTGACTACACTAACTTCAACTTATATCGAGGATCGATAATAATTGCTACAAAGATCAACATATTCATCTTTTTAGTACTTTTCTAATAGTTTTCAAATATGTCTTTCATCTTTGTGACAATCATATTCATGTCTACATCTTCATTCTTCATCCATATCTTCAAATAAATGACAAGTCCAATAATCTCATTATAGAGAGATTAGATGTAATATGTTTAAAAGTAGATATATTCAAAGTAATCTCATAGAAATACTCAAAGAAATTATGTAGCTTCTGAGCATAACTCTAATAGGAAAAAAATCTATCATGTTTCTCAAATATTTCCAAACTTTCTCTTGTTTCAAAATAGTATTTAACATTAAGTTGGTAGAACCTCATCTAGATTGTACATCCAAAGTTAATTCTACCTCACTTTGATCACCTTCCATACGCTTGCATTATTTGAATATTCTTTTTCTAGTGGGAGACTATCTCCCATATCTTGATGCTTCACGAATTCTAAGTACAGATTTTCCTTAATTTTTTTAATTTCAAACCATCAATACAAATAAGATTTAGTATATGTGCAACGTACCTCATCTGCATGAATTCACCATCAAGAGAACTCCATTTCTTTACACTATGTTCATCCTTCAAATATCAATTGAGCATATCATTTTAACTTCCATCATTAACTGTGATGGTGAAAATATTGTCAATCCTCCAAGCTTGAAAAATCTTCTCAGTCACAACAACAAGATTTGATCCCCGATAAGACTTTGACAATTGCAAAACTCAACAACTTTTTGCAAATATTATGTTTTTCATCTATGTAATGCATGATGATGCACATATAATGGATTTGTTGTATAGAAGTCTAAGTATTAGTCGTGATACACACCCGTTGCTTGGAAGTTTTAAGAAATTTAATCAGCTTATCTTTTTATCATATAAATCCCATAAAAATCATATTGAATGGTAAACCGTAATAGAATATTAAGTCTAGGATTTAAGGAGGCGATAAATCTCTTAAACTCTCACCCTTCAACATACTTGAAAGACAACTCATCACCAATAATCATTTCAGCCAATTTTGTTCTAGAAATTTAAGGATCATACCTACAAGGTGAGATAACTTCGACACTAACTTCAGATATTTTTCATGCTCAATGCAATTTAATTCGAGTCAACATGGTAGACATGCTTTTGCAATGATAAAATCTCATTTTTGTTTTGATCGACCGAGAACATAGCTACACAATGTTTGCATCTCTCCTTCCAATCTTTGTACTCATCTTGTAACCTTGAAAATTTATTTCAAGTATCTGATCTCATATTATCCACTATTCTTTTTGAACTTATTTTAGTCGTTACTCTACCATCCTTCACCAAATCTCCATCCTTCAAGATGTAAATAATTAGTCAAGTAATCTCGAAGTTATTTTAAATATATTATAAACAATTGAACAACTACCTTTTTTAAAATATTTATTTTCATACTTTTATCTATAACTATCTTATTACTCCCGGGGGCATTGAATCTTTTGATTTAAATCTGACAAAAGAGAGCATTATTAACTTGCAAAGTGTACAACACAAAATATTAATAAAAATACAATAGAGAAACAATCTAATAATTAACACTAACAAATAAATAACAACTTAAAAAGCAAACTTGACGAGCCCTCCCTCCAGCAACAAGTATTTGGAAGGTTAGACACAAGTGATAAAAAGGAATATACTTGAGGCCAGAAGTGTGTTGATGTGGGCCTTAGATTTTAGGATCTGGGTTTTGGTAATTTTGGGGGAATTGAAGGGAAATTTTTCAATTCTGATCTTATCCGGTCTATGTGAAACTATGTTACATGGAAGAAATTAGGAGATAAATTAGTCAATATGGATTGTGGGTTATGTTTAGGTTTTTATTTTAATAACAATGACCTATTTATATGTTATATTTTGTAAGCTAATTAGTCATTTAAGATTATAAATTGTAAGAAAATATAATATAAAAGTTGGCTGGTAAATATAATATACAAGTTGGCTAGTGTACAAATGAAATGTGTTGCTCTAGAGTTGCTCTAGGAGAAATTGGCCTTTAAGGTGTTCTAGAGGATTCTCATCTTATGTTATTTTTCTATTATCCAATCGAACTCTTTGAAATAAATATTTTTTGGATTCATCCTTATCCTAAAAAAATATATGTAACAAACTGGAACCAAACTGGGAATTGCATCAGAGAAAACTGAAGCTATTTTCCCGCCCCTTTTATGAGATGAAGGAAATTTTGGAACTTTCTGTTTGGGAACGAGAAAAGGAGGGAACTTGAGACTTGGGCGTATTTTATTTCTTATGTTCTGTCTAATAGTTGATTGCAAAATTGATTAAGTTCGTTTATAGATAGCTTCCCTGTGCGAGAGTTTTGCAGTTTTGCAGTTTGCTTATCTGGTTGTTGATGGTTGTTACTTGTTGCAATGAGTTGGTGTATCAGCTAATTAGAATGGATGGATCCATCTCTAAAGATGACAGTGTTTCTACTTAGCAGCCATCTTCATTATAGTTGGTTCACATAATGTCATTGTCACTCGCTTGATCCCTTGCTCATTCGTACCATCTTGGCCTTTCGAATGATGTAAAGATGGGAATGAAATTCTTTGATCTTTGGGGTTCAATAAAAAAATGAATGAATGTGTTTTATGCTATGCTGATTATTTATCTAATACTGAGGTAGAGATAAGTCGTGACTTTTACTATTTATTGTGGCATTGAAGTCTTTTTCCACAAATACGTTTGGTGTCGGTCCTTGTCCCAGTAGTTTGTTCATTGAATTCTCACTTTTTTTTGTTCATAATCCTGATTCTGGGTCAGGTTTTGACTTGCAATCATCATTAATCATCTCATTGGTTTCATGTTGCTTTTCAAAATACAATTAATTTAGAATTTTAATTTTATTATTTTCATTTGCTAATGGGTGCTTATGAAGTATGCGTTAGTACACTACAAAGACCTATAGTCTTGGCGTCAGACACATTGTTGAAGCAAACTATTCTTTCATCTCCAAGTGATCTTGGCGATTGTTGGCACCGCCTTTCGTGTTTATGACCATTTAGTTCACAAGGAATGGCTTTACTAGGGCAATAAAAATGGTATTAGATGGTGCCCTTTGATTCTCTTTTGATGTCTCCTTGAGTACATTTCTTTGACTTGGTGCTCATATCACCACAGCAAAAGAGAAATGACAAAATTGTTTTGTTTTATAAAGACGAAACTAGTTCGTCGCGGCAGAAATTTTAACATTTTCACCAACACAAAATTTGATCATGATAGTATAACATAAACAAACAGTAAGATCGTTAAAAAATCTTACAATATGTTATAGATCAATCCTCTACTATGGTATCCATGTAGCATTCAATCTACGAACTTTTGATAGTTGATATTTTTAGAACTTGCTAAGAATTCTGCTAGGAGAATTCTTGAACGAAAATAACCAGAGAAATCTTCAACCTAGGTTGACCACTTTGCTAGTGTATTTTTTCAATCTCAACCCTAGGTCTAGAAACATATATATAGCAAATTCAATCCCTATCATAATAGGAATAGGAAACATAGTTACATTGAAATTCAATGTCACCTTTTTCTTATGAGTTTTTTGGGCCTAATCTATTATTTATTTTGACCAAGTCAAAATATCCAACATCCAATAGATTTTGCTATATATAATTATTTAGTCTAATCAACTTTAGTTCGTAAATTAAGACTACTTATTATGTGACCCATAGGCCCTCATATATCAAGCACTTAGTCAAACTAACGGTCTTGGTCAAACCCTAGATAATAGATTAGACAATCTTAATGTGTGAGGTACGTTGCAAAGATACTGCAACTACCTATAATATGAAGCTCATAGTGATATGGTCTCTTCATTTGCGAATACTTGATTAAGCCTTGAATATGATTAAGTGTTTATTTGAATAGCTTAATCATATTATCTCCTTCTGTTAATTGATCATGTTGTCACTTTTAGACACTATTCCAAAAGTGACATGCATTGGCCAATGACTAACAATCTAATTAGCTATGAGAAGACAAGTATTTTCTCCAAGTCTATTCAAAGAATGAATCATATTCTTGGCTCAACTACTACGTATATATACTTTATGGTATGCTTAACACATGTCATATCTATCATGTTATGAGTGCAAGCATTGGTCATGGTTGGTCCATCACTCCGTACATGTCATACATGTTGACCTCAAGTCAAAGGACTATTACATTAGTTCATAAACCGATATTCCCGTATACACGTAAATAAAATACACCAAATAGTTTCTCGGCTAGGTATACCAATACTCTCTAAAGTATATGTGCATCCATCATGAAATACTTAGTATCTCGTAGTTGTGAGAACCACTACATCCTCTAAGGATATGATAAAGATTGCACACCAATCTCTATTACATCATCGATATCTCATTCTTGATGATCATTGATTGGGGTCATTTAAGAACTATGTCCATAGTCATTTAAGATCTCGCATTCTTTATGACAACACTAGTTCATGGAAATACTTACATGAATATATGCAAACAATCAAATATTATATTCATTAAGTATAATGCCAAAATAGCTTAATATGATCAAGTACAATGTCCCTAATATGATTATCTCCACGACATCAATGCTAACAAAAATACTTTTAAGTCTTTATTTACATCTTTTTAATCTAGCACATGGGGCTAGGAAAAGAATTACGTAATTGATTCAGATTTCTGTGAGGGTAATTTTGGAGACCGAAGCACTTAACGATCTTGCTTACCGTGAAACAACACAAATAAATAGTGCAAAAAGCTAACTAGGATTGTAAGTGTCGGATCCATTCGTACATTTTACAACTTCATCATAATGGTTTTTGCTTATGACATGATCACATCAGCATTTTCGAATACCATCAAGTTATATCATTGTTTTGATAATCGAAGAACTCATTCGATGAGTAATAATATGACCATTGGTTACATATTTCTAACACTTAATTTTGTGCCCCAGGGACGGATTCGAATCTACTCGAGACTTCTATTTGTAAAGTGCAGCTTCCGACTCGGGTGCTCATTTTTTGTATGATGAACTTGGAGGAGGCTTGTGAGGGCTTCTTCAGTGATGGAGAGAATCTAATGTCATGAAAAATCCTTCTCTATTTTTGTAGATTTTAGAAGAAGAAGGTTCAAGATGAACAGATGATTTGTGTGTGCACTTACAAGTACCTATAGAAAAAAAAATGGATACAAGGCAGAGAGTAAAATTTTCTAAAGAATAATAAAAGTTGGCAATGCTTAAGCTACCATATTTTTTTTCAAGGAACCTATTTTAGTAGGTGAGTTTCTTAGTAGTGTGTTTTGTATATGAATTGAGAGTTGTAGATTAAATCAAGTTAAACAATTATGTGTTAAATATTTATGTTTTTCAATGATTTAAAACTTGATATACTGTTAAGGTAGAATAATGTTTGTTTACGTTAGTTAAACTTATTGCTTATTAGTTTATAGTATAAAATATTCTCTTTTCCAATGAACTCAATCTTCAAACTTAATTTATCAATTAATCTAAATAAAGTTTTTGAAAGACAGAATTATATTTTCCTAAGATTAAGTACACCAAGGTGTGCACTAGTACAATTCTACTAAGGAAAGTTAATTGTCAGTTAATCTATATAATTGTTGGAATATATTATGCATTTTCCTAATTAAAAAGGATAAATTTGTACAACAATGAAACTACCAGGGATAATTCTGTAAAATAGTAGTGGCTTATATGTATATGTCTAAACACCATAACTAAATTGTAATTTTGAGTGGGAACAACCTCCCACACAAACATATGGTCTTCTTCTCATTCGGAAAGCATACCTTATCAAACAGTTCTGGTTAAATGATTCAAATTTTCTGGTTAAAATTTTCAAGTATTGTATATATGGTAAATTTTGCAAGAAAATTCTAATTTAATCATGGTTTAATATGTCTCGATTTTAGATTATAACTTTGAGAAAAAAAATTAATATCGACGTTTTACCAAATCATTTGTTCTAATTTTTTTGGTGAACAAATCATTTGTTCTAATAGTATAATGTGTAAAAGAATTAACGTAAGTGCATAGTTTTCGTCAATTATAAAACTTTATCGATTAAAAAAATAGAATATTGACATTTTAACGAAAGTAATTACTTATTATATTATGAATAATTTTGATGGGCATTCTACTCAATTTTTTTAGAGTGGAGTTTGATGACATGTGGACTCTAATTTAGTATGACCTATAGTACGAAACTGGGTATACTCCTTATTTTAAAATTACAACATTGGACTTAGAATCAAAATTTGTGAGAAATGTTTTATTTGATAAAATTAATAAAAATTCATCAAAGATCCCCGTGGTTTATTTGATTCCGATATTTTAAATGATCAATTCCACTCTTGTTATATATAATGAAACAAAATAGCCACATTTAATATGTAACAGTTGCTATCAAAATTGATGGAAATTTATATTTTTTAAAATGTACGATTGCGATGTAGTAGGAAGCTAAAGTCTATAATATTTCATACTTATTTTTTTATAATGGATTTTCCAAACTATATCACACAAAGCTAATAGGTCAGTAATAAAAATATAAATATAATTCGAAGGGGAAAAAGGAACTGGTCTGCCGACACCGGGCCCCATGGGCTTTGGATCTATGAAAAGGACCGGTGGACCTCAATTGTAGTGTAGAGGCCCGAACATGGCATGTCGTTAATTAAATCTTTAAATATTAGGAAAAGTTTACTTAAGTATTATTCTATATAATTTGACCTATTCTTATTTAGGTCTTTGTAGTTTAAAAATGTACAAATGAATTCAACTTCGGCCAATATTCTCAATTGAGTTTACCTTTCAGTTTTTTTACAAAATGTTGCATTTAATAGTTGAAAACATTGAACAAAATTGGGCTTGTTTGTAACTCTTTAAACTACAATAATCTAAATGAGAACAGATCAAATCACAAAATATTTAATTGAACTTTACCTTAAATATTTTATTTTTACTTTTCAAATAACTTATTCATTATAAAAATTAGATCAGTCGATCTGATTTTAGTTTTCCAATTTTAGGATGCATAAACTTAAAATGTATACTGATTACGTATTGATTTCATTAATTAAGTGATGCGGTATTTATAACAATTACATATGAAAGTTTAGTTCGGAAATTTATAGATACTTCGTATAATTAAACTTGTTTTCGGCTCCAATAACTGCAGAAAGAATTTGCATATCACAGATCCTTGGATCTATGCATAAATGACACTTTTTCTACTTAATTGTCATTTTCTTTTCGGGGTGAACGTACACATCAAATGGGCTAATAAATTGTAGGATTGCGATATTTCTTTTAAGGCAAATTATCCTCACGTCTCTCGCCTTTGCTTAAATTACTATTTTTGTCTCTATTATTTTTTAAAAAATAATTTAGTCCCTCTAATTTGATTAAATAGCACCATCAGGTCCTTGGTACCGGAATCAAAAAATTTCTCCGGTAACCAGGGACCTGAAATATCGATTTTGCCCTTTAGTCAAAAAATAAAAAAAAACATAGCAAATTAACCTTACACAGACCCTTGACTCTTCGGAAAGGGGTCATCCACCCTTTCCTGCCGGCGCGGGAAACCATGTCTGAGCGATACTTATCCTTCCTCCCGGCGATGATACTGACCTTAACGGTAGGTCTCTCCCCCGGAAGAGCTTGAGGTTCTGTCCTATTTAATAACTCGCTCATCCTCTTCCTCTTCCAATTATAATCCCACCAATAACAGAAAATTAATATCGAAAAGGAGCAGTACCCAAGTAGTTTCGGCTGCTATAGGGTCAAGTCGGATTCCTCATCCAACAGAGACCTCGTCCACTTGGCCATCGACGCTTTCGAGGCTCGCTATCTATGGCTCAACGAAACCCATCGAACCCAGCAAGGAGAAAGAGAGGGAGTACTCGTAGGGCCCTTGCAAAAGACGAGCGTAATTTTGACGAGCCGAAGGCCGCGTTGGGTGAGTGTGGAGCTGCTAACTTGGAGTTTGAAGGTGGTGGTGATGATGACGGAGCAGCGGCGGTGGTGGAAGTCGAAGGGCCTGTGGAAGTCAAATGGTCTGAGTAAGTTTAATTAACTCTGTTTTTTTAACTTTGACTAAAGGGCAAAATCATCATTTCAGGTCTCTTGTTGCCGGAGAAATTTTTTGGTTCCGGTACCATGAATCTTAGAGTGTTATTTAAGCAAATTAGGGGGACGAAAGTCTCTTTTTTGAAACAGTATGGACAAAAATAATAATTTAAGCAAAGGCGAAGAACGTGAGAAAAATTTGCCCTTCTTTTAATTTTCTTTCCCGCGGACTTTCAGAAAAAAATTTATATCATTTGTTATGAGAACACGCATAAGCCCACAAATTAAGGCTTGAAATGAATTATAACTTTTAAAAATGGACAAAATTTATTACAAAAATTTTATTATATTACATTTATAATAACATGAATACGAAGAAAAAAATTTCCCCCGCATGATCTTAGTAGTGGTTGTTGATTCCAATTTTTATAAGTTATATTTGAAACTAGGCTAATACTGCATTGATTAAACGGTTGACTTAATGTTTGTAATTGAAACGGAGAC
>SOPF01020702.1:0-11549 GCA_012979155.1 Hypericum perforatum
CTAAATTTTGGAGTTTTAGATTCTGAAAAATGTAGAATTTGACTTACCAACCTCTTAAAAAAAGGCATATTCCGTTTTCAGATGCCATCTCTTTGTCCTTATGTTTCCTGTCCATCAAGGGGTTGGGCTTGAAGTTGAAAGGGTAAAGGTAGAGGGACACGGAAACGGCGTTGTGGAATGAGACAATGTTATGTTATGGATGCAAACTCATAATATGTAGTTCATCTTGTTCTGTTGATTTTATAATGTGTGATTTTTGTTAATACAAAGTATGTTTTTTTTATGTAACGGTATATTTATTCAACTCCAAACATCATGTACAATTAATTTTCATTAAGAGAAAGATTTTTGATGTTCTTTTTAATGTTAGATTTGGATCCATGAAACTCGCTTGTGTTGGGGATTGAAAGAGATGGATTTTGGAGTGAAGGAGATGGATGGGGGCTTGATTTTTTGGTAGTCAAATGATGTTTGTTAAAAAATGAATGCATTTTTTTTTTGAGATATTTTGAAGACGTCGCATTTCCAAAGTGTCGAGAAATTGCACAGGTGGCCTGACTTGGTTCAACGGATGGTTTTAAAGACCGAAAATATGTGGTATCAATAAAATAACTCAAAATGTGTATCAGAAAAAAGATGAATTTTATTAATATGTATAGTACGAATCAAATTACTTCACCATTTCGAACAAAACATATCATTTATGAAATATCACAGTTGAAATCAGGATCGACATGAACTTTTTTAAATTTTTGTACACAGTATATTTGATATTCAATGTTCGAGATTGTAGTATATTGTTCGAACACCCCCACGAATGAGGGTATGTCGAATATTGAAGGAACCTCAAAAACTATGTTGGCCCCAAAAAATTGGTGCATGGGTAATTCAGTCTTACATCTTCCTTGGTTGCGTATGTTGGTGCATGTTGGTGTTCGATAATGATCCTTTCTCGACTGGTAAACTGCTTCTGGAGATCGTTAGGCGTACGTGTGATGAACCTATTAGTCAGGATTACCTGCTAAATTCCAACTCAGACCCTATCCCGGAGGACCCGACTTTTTGCTGATTTGTGTGTTTTTTCGTCTTTTCGCTATTTGGTGTGCTTTTGGGGGCTAAGAGCCTAAGATGATCCGTCCAACACGTCCGTGACCCAGGCCGAGGAGGAGGAAGTGGATGCCCGGTCAATTTACGTCGCTAATTTGAGGATTGACTATTCTTATCTTTTTCAATTATTGCCATTTCTTTGTGAATTGGTGCCACGTTGCGAGATCGTGAACATGGTTTCGTGTTTCTTTTCCTTGTTCTCGTCTAGTCAGGTTTGATTTTGAGCAATCATATCGTGATTTAGGGAGATTTTAAGGATTGCGTGTGTGATACGTTGGCTTAGTGGTTCGGTAGCCAGTGTAGAAGTAGTGCTCATTGTCTGACTTTTGGCTCCATGCATTGACGGTCCAATATTTCTTCAATAAATAAATAGAAAAACATTTAAAAAATAATGGCATATGAGGAATTTCCCCTTGAACCATGATAGCGTCTGCTCAACTGCTCTATGGCGTGTAACAACCAAATGGCATAGCGGTGATGGGATGTTTTGCAACACTATACCGCCATAGCGCAGCTATTGACAACTGTTGAAATTGAAGACTCTCTTCATCCAGGGATCTCTCTGTTTACCTCCAAGATGTGCCAGACTGATTCAGATATTTCTCTCCCGCGTCTTTCTCTCTCGCGCGTTTCCTCTTCCACCAACGGCTAGTGACCGTTGCCTTGCTACCTTCGGCCCATTTATTTCTCCTCTGTCTCTTCTCGAGGCCTTAATTATGTTTGCCGTTTCTTCCTCTTCCTCTTCTTGTATAAATTAATCATTGCATTGTAATTCTTTACAAGTTAATAAGAGATACTTCTTGTCTATCAAAATCTTCATGGTATCAGAGCGTGGTTAATCATCAATCAAAATCGTTTGAGTTTCTTTGATTCGACCTTGAAATGGCCGAATCTACAATCAGTTCCTCTGATGCTGCTTCAATCAGCACAGGGATGAGTCAGCTCAAAAAGTTGACTGAATTTGAAGGAAATACTGGTCTAAAGATCACCATGGTTACCTTTGATGGAAGCAATTATTTATCTTGGTCGAATGCAATCGACATTGCTCTTTGTGGTCGAGGAAGAATTGGTTTTATAGATGGCAGCATACCTTCTCCTGAGCCGACTGCTACTGATTATGCTGAATGGAGAATGAACGATCGTCTCGTCATGTCGTGGCTGATCAACTCCATTGATGTCAAGCTTCATAGCCTCTTCAATTTCTCTGTAAGTTCAAAAGACTTATGGGATTCGATTAAAGAGCTTTATTCTCATCAAGAAAATTTGTATCGAGTGTTCGAACTTAAAAAGGCCATTGCTGATTTAAATAAGGAAGACAAACCATTTGTGGAGTTTCTGAGCAAACTTCGTGCTATGTGGGATGAACTCTCTACTTTGAGGCCTGCTACTACTGATGCGGCCATAATAAAGAAGAGGGAAGATGAAGATAAAGTCTTTAAAGTGTTGATGGGCTTAGGACCCGAATTCGAGTCCATTCGGGAACAGATCCTCACCTCTGCTGAATTGCCCCCTCTCAATGTGGTGTGTGCAAGGATTCAAAAAGAAGAAACAAGAAAGAAGATAGTCATTTCTTACCAGAAGGAGAAGAGCCATGAAGAGAGTAGTGCTTTCAATAGCACCACTGAAACTACTGCCAATGCTGCGAAACGTTTTATCAATTCAAGAGGTGGATCTGCTACAAGGGGTCGTGGAGGAGGAAGGTCCGGAAGGACTGGAATTCTCTGTGATCATTGTGGAAAAACAGGTCATCCAAAGGAGAAATGCTGGATTCTCCATCCTCATCTCAAGCAACAATTTCAAAAAGAAAAAAGTCAAATTGAGAATTCAAACGCCTTCTCTGTTTCGAGTTCTGACTCTGCCTCTTCATCTGCTATGGATGAACTTGCTCAACGACTACTTCAACATTTAAAAGTTAGTCAGTCATCGCAGCAAAACAATGCCAAGAGTGTAAAAAACCCAGGAGAAGGTACTCATCTTCACTCTTTCTCTGCTGTTGCTCTTACATCACATAAATACAAGAAAAAAGGTGGTTCATGGATAATAGATTCTGGAGCTAACGATCATATGACCAACTCTTTTTCATCGTTAAGCGATTTTAAACCATCTGAAAATTGTTTTATTCAAGTTGCCAATGGCACTCGGATTCCTGTTAATGGTACAGGGAAAATAAAAATTTTTTCGAACTCAGATGAACAAACTACTCTTCATGTTCCTCAGTTATCTTACAACTTATTGTCTATTAGTAAAATAACCAAAGATTTGAATTGTTTAGCTATTTTTTCAGCTAACTCTGTCGAATTTCAGGACTGTCTCACCAGGATGAAGATTGGTGAAGGAAGTCTTAAAAATGGTCTCTATATGCTTGATCTGGATTCAAGTGCTTTAGCTGCTTGTTCTGAGATGACCTCTATAGATCTTTGGCACAATAGATTAGGTCATCCTAGTCATAAGATTCTATCTCAGTTATTTCCCAATGTTATCAACATGAAAAAAGTGTGTGAAAGCTGTGAATTTTCAAAGAATTGCAGAGTTCCTTTCAATAAATCTGATTCTGTTTATGATGAAATCTTTCAACTTGTTCACTCGGATGTTTGGTCAGCTCCTAAAGCTTCTTATGATGGTTATACTTACTTTGTTACTTTTATTGATCATCATAGTCGAAGCACTTGGATTTACCTTTTGAAACATAAGTATGAAGTGTTCACTGTTTTCAAAGAATTTCATAACCTGGTCAGAAATCAGTTTGACAAGAAGATCAAAATTCTTCGAACTAATAATGGAACAGAATATCTTGGTGGTTTTAAAGATTATTTGAAAGAATGGGGCATAATTCATCAAACCACATGTGTTTATACTCCTCAGCAAAATGGAGTGGCTGAGAGAAAAAATCGTCACCTTCTTAATGTTGCTAGATCCATCATGTTTCAAATGAATGTCAAAAAACGTTTTTGGAGTGATGCTGTGCTTACTACGTGTCATTTAATTAATCGCATTCCAAGCTCTATTACTAATGGTCTCTCACCTTTTGAGATTCTGCTGAAGAAAACACCTGATCTTTCATATCTTCGTGTGTTTGGATGTAGCTGCTTTGTTCATGTTCCTGCAGGAAAACGAGATAAACTTGATAAACGAGCTGTTAAATGCATATTTTTGGGATACTCAAGGAACCAGAAAGGGTACAAGTGTTTTGATCCTGAAAATGGACAAAAGTTTGTCTCTCGTGATGTTAAATTCATCGAGAACCAGGCCTACTACTGCCGAGATACTCAGGATGGAATTCAGGGGGAGATATCTGATCAAAATAGATTTGTTTTTTCTCACAATGGACCTTTGAGTTCTTTCTTTGATTCTGCAGGTTGCTCATCCTCTGCAGATAAAGAAAAAGCTGCAGAATTTGGAGTTAACTCTTCTGCAGATTCCATGAATCTGCAAAATCATCATGATGATCTAGTTGAACTCAGACAAAATTCTGGAGAAAATCAAGAAACAATTCAAGTAAGTGATCATTCAGATTCTGATAACACTGGTCTATCTAACAATTTATCTGATCAGAACTTGCAGGTTCAAAATAGTGGGATTACTAATGCCAACCTGAGAAGATCATCAAGAACTAAAATTCCCAATAGTAAGTTGAAAGATTATGAGACCTACTGTTGCACCTATCCTATAGAGGATTACATTTGTTATTCTAATCTCAAACAAGATTATCGTGCTTATATTAGTAGGATTGATGATCAGAGTGAACCAAAAAAATTTGAGGATGCTGTAAAAATAAGCTCATGGAGAAAAGCTATGCAAGATGAACTTGAAGCTTTAGATAGAAATCAGACATGGACAATTGTTGATTTACCTCATAACAAAAAAGCTATTGACAGCAAATGGGTCTATAAAATTAAGTATAATGCTGATGGTTCAATAGAAAGGTACAAGGCAAGACTTGTGGCTAAAGGTTTCACACAAACTCATGGTGTTGACTATGGTGAAACTTTTGCCCCTGTTGCCAAAATGAACACTGTCAGAATTCTTGTTTCTATAGCTGTAAACCAAGGGTGGATCATGGAACATATGGATGTGAAGAATGCCTTTCTTCAAGGAAATCTCCAAGAAGAGGTATTTCTGAACTTGCCTCAAGGTTTAAACATTCATGCTCCTGGAAAGGTATGTAAGCTTAATAAAGCTATTTATGGTTTAAAGCAATCTCCACGTGCCTGGTATGTTAAACTTAGTGGGGAACTCTTGAAGATTGGTTTCCAAAAATGTTATTCTGATACTAGCTTGTTTGTTCTTGACAAACCTGAAGGTAAGGTCATTCTATTGGTCTATGTAGATGATATTCTACTCACTGGAAATAATAAAAATCAGATTGATCATCTAAAACAACAGCTGCACAATTGTCTTGAGATTAAAGATCTTGGAAAAATGAAATATTTCTTGGGTGTAGAGTTTGCTTATTCCTCCAAGGGTGTTTACATGCATCAGAGAAAATACACTTTAGATTTGTTAAAAGAATGTGGAAAGTTAGACTCGAGACCTGTTAACACACCAATAGAGGCAAATTTCAATGTTCCAAAAGATAGTCCTCTTGTTCCTGATGTTCGTAGATTTCAAAGAACTGTTGGAAGGTTGATCTATTTGACAATTACAAGACCTGATATAACATTTGCTGTGAGTTTAATAAGTCGTGCTATGCATAAACCTCAAGAATTTCACATTCAGATCATGGATCGAATTCTGAGATATCTAAAAAGTTCCCCTGGTAAGGGAATTTTGATGCAAAGGAGCAATGACTTGTCTGTATATGGTTTTGCAGATGCCTCTTATGCAGCTAAGGCTGATCTTCGTAAATCCACGACCGGATATTGTGTGTTTGTTGGCAACAACCCTGTCATCTGGAGATCAAAGAAACAATCTGTCGTGTCTCGTTCATCTGCTGAAGCCGAATACAGATCCATGGCATCTGCAACCAGTGAACTCGTGTGGACTCGAAGCATACTGCAAGAGCTGAAGTTTCATGTTCAATGTCCAATGAAGCTATTCTGTGACAACATGGCAGCCATTCACATTGCATCCAATCCTGTGTTCCACGAAAGAACCAAGCATATTGAAGTTGATTGCCACTTCATTAGAGACAAAGTCGAAAGTGGCGTGATTACTACCCCGTTTACAAGAAGTGGTGATCAAACTGCAGATATATTCACCAAGGCACTCAACTCTGAACAATTCGCAAAACATTTGAGCAAGCTATGTGTTCATGATATCTTCACACCTAGCTTGAGGGGGAGTGTTGAAATTGAAGACTCTCTTCATCCAGGGATCTCTCTGTTTACCTCCAAGATGTGCCAGACTGATTCAGATATTTCTCTCCCGCGTCTTTCTCTCTCGCGCGTTTCCTCTTCCACCAACGGCTAGTGACCGTTGCCTTGAATCTTCCAAAGCCCAGCTACCTTCGGCCCATTTATTTCTCCTCTGTCTCTTCTCGAGGCCTTAATTATGTTTGCCGTTTCTTCCTCTTCCTCTTCTTGTATAAATTAATCATTGCATTGTAATTCTTTACAAGTTAATAAGAGATACTTCTTGTCTATCAAAATCTTCAACAACATAGATGGGACCCATCCTTTGAGCGTAAAATTGTTTTCTGGATCCATTGTTCCTGAATTTGGGAAGATTCTCTAATACATATCAGACGTTTTTCTTTATTTATCTGATTTGGTACTCTGAGATTATTTGTAACAACTTGGTTGCACATAGGATTTATCCTTTGTCTATGCTTGATTAGCGGTAGACTATGCATATACCCCTGAGGAGGTCCTTTGTCAACAGGCCGACTATATTGACTGACAAGTTTGGTCAACCCAAGAAATTATGAAAGAAATTGACCATTAATGTAAACCATAAAACTATAGTTTGGTAAAATCCTAATCGTATTAAGTTATAAAGAAATACTCATAATTGCGCACAAGATTTTGGGATAAATTCCATTAGTGTTGTTCTTTATCCAGTTGAAGCAAATTATGTGGATTTACTCTCCAGCAAATCTAAATTAAACACTTCAACCTGTCGTTCAGTCTTCTGTCATAACCTCGCCTCCAAGAAAACAACACGTGATACTTTTCTCCCGTCCCTAAGACAGAACCAACAAGACAGTTAAACCAACTCGCCTCATAGACAATGGAAAGGAAGAAAGATCAGCTTGCTTCAATAATTCTCACCGGCATCTTGTTCTTTGGCCTGATCTACGTGATCTTCTACCCTTTTGGCGATGATCTGATTTTCAATCCTCTCCTGGGCCACCGCTTCCAATCGTCAAACCATGTATCCTTCTTCTCTTTCCCTTGGTATTACTACTTTCTTTTCAGTTTACCTGATTTTATTCCGCGTTGAACTGCTTCGTTAATCGATTTCTTGTAGTAAATTTTATTTTTGCCCCTTAAAAAATAGTATACAGATCTGTTTTTTCCCAGAATTCAAAGCCTCTTCCTAGAATGCAAATCGAAATTCATACTATGTCATTTGAATTACACATCAACAACCCTAGTCCTGGATTTGTTGTATAACCTATCGTTTTTCGTGAAAGTAATTTATGCATGATATGATAGGTCTAGTCGACGTCGAATAAATGTTCGTTTTTCTTGAAAGTAATTTATGCATGATATGATAGGTCTAGTCAACGTCTGGCCCAAATTTTTTTGTGAAGTGATATTGGTATACGATTAAAGTAAATCTGATGTAGTGTCGGAGACCATTTGGTCTAGTGGTATTTGGGTGAGGCGGGGTGAAAGTCCAGGGTTCGATTACTGACATAAACATTTCTGATGTAATAGAATAGGATTTAGAATAGGATCTAAAAAAAAGTTAATATGATATAATGCCATACTGATACCATGGAATATAAAATATAACTATAATTTATTGTATCTTTAAGAATCTGATTTATTTATTGAACAAACAAACTAATTAATGAGAATAAAAGAAATATCACAATTCTGTAAAATATTTTCTTATTGAACAATACCCAAAACTCACTTATGTAATTACGAATGTTACAAATTTGTTATTATAACAGGCGAGCCATTTTGTGTATTCAAGACTATGTTGGGGGTCTTAGTCTCAACTCAATCCAAGTTCGCCTAAATCGATGTAATTAATGGCAAAATGAGTGTACTTCTATCTAAATTAAATGAACTTTTTTCTTTCGGAAAAAGGCTTCAATTAAATTGAATGAACTTTTAACGTAGGTATATTTCTTACTTAGATATGCGAACTTTAGATGCGGCCATTCGTAAATTGGGGCACTTTAAGAACAATCAGTTTTCCCCCAATTTGGCTGAAAATTCAAAAAAAATTTTTCTCAAATTACATACTTTAGTTACAGGTAAAGAAATTATTTTACTTTCGCATTTTCAATATTTGTTAGATTACATTTGAAAAAAATAGGACATAATCAAACTATGTGATTATTTTTTAACTGTAAGACTTCAGCCAACATTAATCCAAATCTCTTGCTTTGTAGAATGGTGGAACTCAATACGCAGATGAGCTTGAAGCAGCCTTGGCCTCTGCATCGATGCCAAACAAAACCCTAATAATAGCGATAGTGAACAAGGCCTACGTGGAGGGAGACAAGCCGATGCTGGACATGTTCCTGGACGGGTTCTGGCTCGGAGAAGACACGAGGAGTTTGGTCGACAACTTGCTCCTTGTGGCCATGGACCAGACATCCTTCGACCGCTGCAACTTCCTCAGGGTCCATTGTTACAAGCTCCAAACCGACGGTGTGAGCTTCATCAGCGAGAAGCTGTACATGTCCGAGGATTTCATCAGGATGATGTGGCGGAGGACGCTGTTTCTTGGGGACGTGCTCAGGAGAGGCTATAGCTTCATCTTCACGGTTGGTGTTCTTCTGTTCTTTTACATTATTCATGTTTGGATTTCGATTTTTATAAGTAAATGTCAGATGATTTATCTATTTCGGGTGTGATGCCACATTTTATTTTATTTTTGGTGAATCGCCACATTTTATTTTATCCATGTGTCATGTTGCATTATTGTTTCACCTGAAAAAAGATAAACTTGGTTGCATTTGGACGGTGTCCAATTTAGGGCTAGTGTATGCAATGGGATATGAGACGCACTTAAAATTAATGAAGTAGTATAATATTTTAATATACAGAGATTAACATTTGTCACTTGATTATTAGTCAAATTAAAATTCTCCCACATAGTTAGAGAATTTAAAATCATAAAAAAGTGATCTGTCAAAATATAAATCTACATGATATAAAATTGAACTTTAAATGATAAAAAGTATTATAGCCTAATCAAATTGGAAGAATTTGAACTTTGCAGTGGAATGTGTGTTTAGTTATATGGGGTGAGCATTGTGTTCCTTTATGATTAGTTGAGATTAACTCGTCTCCTAGTGCGAATATATTGAATTTATTTTTAAGTGATTTTACATTGAATATGAATATTATAATTTGAGAGTATCTTTTCGTATCAGTTGTTTTTAGTTTCCCTTGACAGTGGTATTCGCTCAATAAAATAGACTAAACGTTTTGACATCTTTTGGTTGGCACCTGACAGGATACGGACATATTGTGGCTGAGGAACCCGTTTCCAAGGCTGAGCTCAAACGACACCGTGGACCTCCAAATAAGCACGGACCTCTTCAATGGAAAACAGTGGTCGGATTCCAACCCGATCAACACGGGGTTCTACATGGTCCGATCCAACAACCGGACCATCTCGCTATTTGACACGTGGTACGCGATGAAGGACAACTCCACGGGGATGAAGGATCAGGATGTCCTCGACAGGATGGTCCACCAAGGTTACTGCAAAGAGCTAGGGCTCAAAATTAGGTTCTTAGACACGCTCTACTTCAGTGGATTCTGCGAGAACAGCAAGGACCCGGCAGCCGTGGTCACGGTCCATGCGAATTGCTGTCGTACGATCAGCGCTAAGATCTCTGATCTGACAGTAGTAGTTCACGATTGGAAGAGGTTCAGAGGTTCCCTGGCCAATGAGACAGAGTTGTTTAAGTGGACGAGGCACGAGGCATGTGCTCGTTCGTGGAATTAATGGCAGGGTGATAATTTTAGCTATAAGTTATTATGATGTAATATTCAAAGTACATAGTGTGGTCTCATTAATTGTTAATGAGGATGACTACATTTTGTTGAATAGAATACCACATCGGGAAAAAACAAGTGGGTTGGGAAAATTTATAAGTGTGGATGATCCACCTACTTATCACCTTAAGATTTTGGGTTGGATATGGAGATTCTAACATAGTATCAGAGCGAATTAATCTCAAGTCCATTATGAAGCCCATGGTTCATTGTGCACACATGCTCCCCATTTAAAAAGTACGAGAGGCAGTAAAGTCCGTGCAAACTTCAGCCCGATGGGCTTCGTTTGAGGGGGCGTGTTAGAGAGAATACTACATAAAGAACAAGTGGGATGAATAAGTTTACAAGTGCGGATGATCCACCTACTCATTATCTTAAAGTTTTGAGTTGGATATAGAGATTCTAACACATTTGTTACATAAGAAATGAATTAGTAGTTTATGTTGAGATTTACATACTCTTAGTTGTATGTGATTAAAAAAAATTCACTTATTAACTACAATAAAAGTTTTTTTGTAGGATATAGTTTTTTTTTAGTTTCTGCTTTCATTGAGGGTTACGTCTGTAAGGATGAAATCTAGAAATTATTAAGTCAATTTTAATTTCTTATTATTCAGATTAATTTTATTATAATTTTCGATAAAAAGTTTACCTAGTGGAGGAGATTAGAAAGCAGATAAAGTCATTAAGACGAGCCTGTATTGGGTGCTACCGGGAATCCAACATCATGATCTGGACTATAAAAAAAATGGGTCGCGCGCAAATTGAAAACTTCTAATATCAGAGACCACACGAATATCAAGCTTGTAATATCATATATTGAATATGAGTATTTTGATAAATACGAGATTATATTACGTTTAGTGTTTAGTGGTACACTATAGTAATATACGACGATGCATTTAGTGGTGCACCATGAGTTTTTAGTGGTACATCATTTTTTGGTTTTTGGTTTAAATTTTTTGATATCTAATTTAGATGTCACAAAATTTTAGCAACCAATATTCAATATTATTGCATTTTCAAGTATTTAGTATTTAGTAATATCATTTAGCATTTTGTGCAAATCTAGTTAAGTATAGTGGTACATCATGATATATTTAGTAGTACGTAAAATATATAACTAGAAATATAATCGTAAGTAATCACAATATCCTTGATTATAGAAAAATCTTATAATTCAAGTATAGTTGAAGGGACTGTGGATTACATTTTTGGAAATGCCAAATGATGTAAATAAGGTGGCTATTCAGTTCCTTGAAAAGGAACGTATGTGATTCCCTTGAAGGCTTTGGTTTCATTAATAGTTAA
>SOPF01020710.1:0-11845 GCA_012979155.1 Hypericum perforatum
ATTAGTAAAATATTATTCTTTAAAAAAAATAGTACATAATTACATACATTAATACTCATTAATGAGTTTATGCAATATTATTCTAAGTTTGGTGACATGAATTTTGAAACTTTTTTAAATTCTATTTTATATTAAGTCATATTGTTGGAGTATAGAACCTATGTTTCTTTTGGAGAAACTGCACCAACTAACTTTATGTTGCAATCATATTTAAAAAAAATGAGGTTAATATTTTTGTATTTTGGGGATTCAACTGTTTTGGTCTTTACTCTTTAAAAACTACTCTTTCAATCTCTGCAATTCAAAATAACATAGACATTTAGTCATCCAATCCGTCACCGCAGTTTTTCTAGCCAAAATCTCACATGAAAGGACGAGTATACCCTTCTGTTCAAAAATCCGTCCAACCCCGAATTGAAGCATAAAGTTCCCCTGAAATTGACGCTACACCCTGAATTTAACACTTTCCCGCCCCCAAAATTATAATTTTCCAATTCCAATAACCCTAATCCTAAAAATCTAAGATTCCTAAAATTAGGGGTAATTCACCATGGACAACCACGAGCCTCGTTCACCACCACCAAGTTCAGCCATCCTGCATCATTCCTGATCCTTTTTTCCAGTCTCGCGTCATGGTACTATACGTGAACCATTACCGTCTGGTACCACAATGGAGGAAAGTGATGATCATGAGGTGGGGCCTTTGTGGATTCCTTATAAATCCGAGTGGGAGGAAGAGTCAGATTCTGAGAGGGTGCCATCTTGGGGTCCTAACATATCCACTCTGAGTGAGTTAAGCCCAGAGCCAATGGAGGAAGTGTCTAACGAGGTAGTTAACTAGGATGTTGATGGTGTGATTCATCACAATGAGGCTGATGGTGAGGTTCATCATAATGAGGTTAATGGTGATGTTTATAAAGAGGAGGTTGTAAAGGAAGTTCGAAAAAATGTTGTAGAGGAAGTTCGAAAAGACGTTGATGATGCTGAGAAAGATAACGTGAGTTCTAATTTTAAAGAAGTAGATCCACATGATTTGAGAATTTGGGATAGTGACATAGACGAACAAGTGATTTTTGATAAGTGTGCATCCAGAAGATCTAAAAAGGTGATGAAAATGGACCTTGTGTATGAATACGATGGAAAAAAGTTTAGTATTGATGAAGGTGAGGAGATAAAGTTTGAGATTAGACACTAATTTAGGAATAAAGTTGAGGTTAGAGATGCAGTGAGAGATTATGCAGTTAAAGATGGTTACAAGTTAAGGTTCATAAAGAATGATAGTAAGAAGATTACAATTACTTGTTCTGGTAGTTGTCTATAGAGGATGCACATTTCTGTGTTAAGTAGACAACAAAAATTCATTGTGAATACCTTGAATAATACTCACACTTGCATGAAGATAAAATTAGGGTGTTGGGCTACTCCAAAGTAGATTGTAAGACAAATTGAAAACCTATTAGAGGCAAACACAATTTTTGACAATGAGACATTAAAGGTTGCACAAAGCCAAAGCAATGCACATGTTATAATATATGACACACATGTGGAGTCATATGTCAAACTTGTTGTGTACTATAAAAACCTTAGAGCCCTAAATCTATGATCTGTTATGGTATTATAGGGGTCGCCAAGAGCTAACAGTATAGATAGGCTAAAGTTTAGAAGAGCTTTTATTTTTCTAGGAGGAGTAAAGGAAGGTTTTATTAAAGGTTGCATGCCATTTATAGGATTAAATGGATGTTACTTGAAGAAACTCTTTGGTAGTATCCTATTGGCTGCAGTTTTTAGGTATGCAAATAACAAGATAATACCAATGGCATAAGCCATTGTTGATAAGAAAAATGGCACTAACTGAGAGTGGTTCATCTATTTGATATACTTTCTTGTCGGTAATCATGCTTCTAAGAAGGCTTTGACCATAATAATTGATGGTCAAAAGGCATGAACTTAAAACTTTAGGTGTATTTTGTCCTTATGTATGTCAAAATTACTTCTAACTTACTTAAACTGGAAATTTGAGGGATTTTGCGACCAAATTGAAGCCTTTTTTCCTAATTCAAGACATAAGAGATAGGTTAAACACATTGCAGCCAACTTCTTTCAAACTTTCAAAGGTATTGATCTAGAACATTGATTTTGAGAAATAGTATATGTAACCACTAGAACAAAAGTCAATAGGAGAATGACTAAACTTAAATTGCAAAGATTTCCTCCTAAAACAGTAGGAAATGAAATATTTACCCCCGCTCAATAGCTTGAGAAAATTCCTACTAATAAATAGTTTATCCATGCATTTGATGAGTATGTCAAGTGCATGTATGTGACTAATAATTTGGTTGAATCATTCAACAACTGGGTAGGAAAGCCAAAACGATTACCATTTATTGACTTGTTGGATGGTCTGAGAGTCAAGATGATGTGTAAATAGTATAGTAGATATGTACAATTATGAAATAAGTTATGCTCTTACAATCATGGTTTAGCTCTGATAATTGAGTAAGGATTATAGAAATTATGAGATTATTTCTACAAGAAATTATCAATATGAGGTTTTGTATGAAGGTGTAAGAGAAACTATTGATCTTTTGGCAAAGAAATGCAATTATAATGTCTAGTAGTTGAGTGGTTTACCATACATCCATTTAGCTATTATGTTCAATATAGGACAAGGAGACATGGAAAATAAGTTACATGAATATTACAAGGTTGATATATGGTACCCTATGAATACCCTATATTTATTTTTTCAAATTAGAGCTTAAGCCTATCGAGAGTCAACATGATATATATATATATATATATATCATCCTCTATTTTTGATTAGGAGAGCTAGTAGATCAAGGAAGAAGCATAATAGAAAGAGGCAAGAGGGAGAGAAACAATTTATTCTAAGGTCCAATATAGTTAAGTGTGCAACTTATGGTGTAATAGGTCATAAAAAGGTCATGTACGGGGAGTACATAACAAGGAAAAAGGAAAATGACCCATGTTAACCTATTGTAACTTATCCTATTATTTGTATATTCATTTGATAAGTTATGATTTTAACTATTTTGTATGATTTTTTGTAATAACAATCTACTGAACTAGCTAAAAAATCACATAGGAAAAGACCATTAAACAAGAAGGGGGCAAATACTACTCAGGTATATTGTTATTGTAAATGACTTTATCTTTTTAATATTTTTAAGGAGGAAATATCTGATTTTAGCATGGTTGTAGGTGATGCAAGAAGGAGCAGAGGGTCCATCACAGATTTTGCAAGGAGTTCAGGGTCCATCACAAATCTTGTAAGAAGGAGCAGAGGGTCTATCACAGAAGGTTCAAGTTTTACTATAGTTAAATTTATTCCAAGAAGGGGTAGAGGAAGAGGAAGGGGAAGAAATGTAATCTGAATTTAGTTTAGAACTCTTGTTCAGTGTTCAGAATGTACATGCTATGATTTAAGATTAAAAACATGGAAAGGTTTAGCCGTGTTTGACTTGACAACTTTTGTCTAAGACTTGTATGCAGTACAATTTAAGATATTTTGATGTTCATATTATGCAATTTGTCATATTTTCATGTTCTACAATGTTCATATTTTGCAATGTTCGACTTTTGCAAATTCTGCAATTTCTCTACTTTCTAATTTTTTTGGCAACTTTTGCGCTTTCATGTTCATGTTCATGCTCATGCTCTGCAATTTCTTCAATTTATCTACAACTTGATGCTCTGCAATGTTCATGCTCTTCAAATTCTACAATTTGTTTTGCAATTTTTCTGCAATTTCAGGGTTCTACAAATTTATGTTACCCAAAAATCATTCATTTAACAATGATTTGAGTACGTTGCACCTTTCATTACAAACAACATCTTATTAATATCACTTCCTAAATAACATTTGAATACAAACAAGCACATTGAGTAAAATGAGAACTACCACAAGCTTATTCAACAAAGACAAATATTCAAGAGAGGCAAGCTTATTCTTCTCTTTCAATAACTTCTCCACAATTTTAATTTCTTTAACCGTATCTTTGATGTACGCCCTAGAGTCATCTTGCTTCACCTCTGCCCTGGGTATGAGATAATGTGAATGAACTTTACGTTCAATGCACCATCCAAGTCGTCGTAAATAAATGTTGTTTGAACAACAATAGAACAAATGTCATTTGTTCTTTTCACTCTCTATGATCCTAACTGCAACACGAATACCACACACATAATTGATATTGATATACTTTGTCCCATCATCAGCAACTACAACTATGTTGTTGGAAGATAACACCGAACCCCTAAATTTCAGTCTTTAATGCTTCAACTTTGAACTTCAACACTTCAACCACCCCATCTTTGAACCCAGACATAAGCACTTCAGAAAGAAATCCAACTTCGACCTCAAATTTGAACCCGCACCTTATAAACCAACTACAACTCTATCGATCAATATGCACTTCACAACCCGCACTTCATATTTTGATAGATCTTCAACACAAATTGGGGAGGGGATAAAGTAGTTATTGGGGATTTGTCAGATGAGATAAAGAAGCGGGATTTAGATCTTAGATTTTAGGGTTATAGTTCTTGTTACTGAGTTTGGGGGTGCTGAGTTTTGGAAAAATTAGATTTAGGGTGTTGAAATTAGGGTTTGTGGGTGCAGAGTTTTGGAAAGAAGCTAAATTTTTGCGATTGGATAGATTTTTGGAAGAAACGGTATAATCGTTCTTGCAGGTAAGATTTTGGCTAAAAAAACTCGAACATTGGATTAGGGGTTAAACATCTATATTATTTTGCAAAGTAAAGATTGAAAATAATTTTTAAATAGTAAGGGCTGAAATAGTTGAATCCTCAAAGTACAGGACCCTTAGACTAATATTTCCCATTTAAAATCCACTACACCTCTTTTTAAGTAGAATTGCACCAATTTGTGTTTGCGTTTCTAAGAACACTGATTTCAATCTTGGTAATTATCTCAAATTAAACCATATGCTATACTCTTTATCGAGCTAATTTATTTGAATTTCATTCTTATGAAAATAGTATGCATCTACTGAGCACTGAAACTTTTGTCCATGATTATGGTGAACTGCCTACCTCGCACGGAATTTCAAATGCCACCAATAAAATACAGAAGAAAAAAACTAAAGTTGTTTTATGGTTATTAATAATCTTCACCAAACCATTAAACCCTAAAAAATCGGCGTCAGACATTTGGTAGAACTCAATCTTCTTTCACTAGGACAAATTGTCTATCTATCTAAGTACCAATTATCTCAAAGAAAAATCTATTTCTGAAATTCAAATTAAAAGGTAAATTATCTCGTATTTGATCGGTCTTAAATTTGGTGGGAATGTTTAAAATGTAATCTTCATAATGAAATTATTTTTTGATCATAAGATAATTATTTTGTCTTTAAATTTTTAATATGATAGTTATTAATATTTGGGAGTTAATTAATATTAGACAAATACATATTTAATTACTATATTTCTAATTATCCTTATTTTCTTTATCGATATTTTAATTTTTTAAAGAAATTTTGTTTTGTCCTGAGATTTTTTCTCTCTGCATTTATTTAAAAAAAAATTGGTTAATCATTCCCCCTCCTTCGCGACGCTTTCTGTTTGCCCCTCTTTCTTTCAAAATCTTTCACTCTACCCTAATTCTCCTCTTTTTCACCATCACTCTGCCATATCTTCGAATTAACTTTGAGCACTATTTTTTCCCCTCGTTGACATTGGCATTTCTCATCTATTTTCCACTAATCTTGCTCCTCGCTTCTCACTGGCATGTCACTCCTCACCTTTTGATGTCACCAGTGTTTCTCGTCTCTCTCCCACCAATCTTGCTCCTCGCTTCTCACTAACGTGTACTGTCTCTCTCCTACCATTCTCGCTCCGACTATGTACGATGGCCTTTGTCAAACGGGTATGGATTTTTGTCCTTATATTAATTGGGTATTGCATAATTGATGAAGTATGTTTTTTGATTGTTATATTTGAATATTGGTACCCCAGAACGTTAATATTGATACTCGGAGATGTGAATATTAGTACTCAATAATTGTAATATTGGTTCCTATATAGCTACTTTTAATTTATGGTGAAACATTTGTTAATGAAATCAGAGTTTCAATTATTGTAGTTGAATATTGGTACCCCGAAATGTGTATATTGACACTGATTTATTGTAAAATTAGTACTTGTATTGGAAAATTTGATGTGCTCGTTATTTTTGCGTCAAGGTTGTGTCTGTTGTAAGAAGATGAAAAAAAAATGGAAAAAAGTGCAATACCAAAAATATCTAAGGAAAAAGTCAGTGAGAACATGAAGAAAAAGGGGGGAAATCATTAAAGTTGTTTTTCCACGTATGGATTTAGTATTTTTTTTAAAAAAAAATTCGATGACAAACACTGATGATGGATTGATTTTTTTGGGGGGTTGGTTTATGGTTTTAGTTTTCAATGGACTATGATTGTTAGTTATTTAAAAAATTTCATGATTTTAAGAATTATGTGATATTTTTAATGAATAATTTTTTTAAAAAAAATTTCATAATTATATTTTCCTAATTTTTAGGATTATAGTTAACAATGGTATAGCAATTATACCTCTGTATAAGACACTTATCTTTAACTCTTTTCTGTAAAGATTTATCTAATTAATTCCTAATTACCATTAACTTAGTACCCGGAATGATAGCAAAGTTCAGGAGGTATTCACAATCCTAATTTTTCTAGGGAACACAATCCTATTTAGTTTATACAGTTACAATATGATTTATTTTCAAATCTACGTATTTTTGAAAAATATACAGAAAATAATAGCTATTTTGCAATAACAACAGTAGATCAATTAATAAATAAAAATGATACACTTGATTGTGCTCTATATTTTTTTCTACGTTATATTACATTTCTCAAGTAATTAATTTGAACTTTTTATTGCACATTTTTTACAGACACGTATTGAATTCATGCAAGCAATTTTTCCAATCTCAGCTAACACCTATTATTGAGTATTATTGGAAAATAATTCCAATGTCAATACTTCTTTTTAGAAGTAAATGCCAAAGCATTAGGGCAACGCCCTGGTCTTACATGCTACTGATACTAGCTCGTCTTTTCAACGGCACATTGAATCACACAAACTTATTGGAGATGGTCGTGTCTTGAGCCAGCTGGTTATGATCCTATCTTCCGAGTACAAGTGAAGTTACTCGGTTTTGATAACTACTAAATTAAATTTTAATTAAGAATTAGTATTTTAAGAAAAGTGATATTTCGAATATTAGGTTCACCAAACGAATTCAGATTAAACGTCTTCGAAAAAAGGTTCAACACTTTCCGCAAGCAAGTTTAGCAACCGATCAAGATTTGATTCAACGCGTGTAGAAAGAAGGGGCGTCGGCAACTATTAATCGGACGTCCACAATTATGATAAAACTATCATTTTTTCTCGGACGTGGACAGTGCCATTCCTCATGCAAACGACTAGTCTTTTTGAGTTTTGAGGTGAAAATACAATTGCTTACAAGTATACTTTAACGATAACGTGTACCCGATCACCCAATTGACAGAGTAATCCACTTTCTGGTAGACTCGGATTACAAAGGACCGGAAAATTTTCGTTTCTCAGGACTTAGAACGCAAACCTCAGAGCTAGAAGTCTATAATTCTGAACATCATCTTCTATAACAGGCTATTCCCCTCTGTTTTACCCGACAGAGAATCTTGCGCCACTCTAAAAGATCAACAAAACTTTCTAGGGGATATAATAAACCAACCAGATATACCTATCTAACCAGCCCGTTTGCAATAGGGTAATGTAGTCGATTCTTAGTTTAATCCATAATCAATTTTTTTATGCACGAGCAGGGAATCTACTACTTCCTCATAAACCCGAAATGGGGATCAATTAGAACAAAGGCAGAACAAAGATTGAAATGACCGTAAACCATAACGACCGTAACAAAAACCATGTCTTCTTCTAGTTCTATGTTCTCCCTCTTAGCAATCCAGAACTAATTTCAACTCTTCGCAATCAAGCATCAACGTTGGCAAGTCAAACTTTTTCCCCCATTTCCTGCCATACGTTGGCAAGCCAAACTTCCTCCCCCAAACTCATTCCCACCAGGTTTATTCCCGGTAAACCAAATGCATCCCAAGGCTCAAACTTTGAGGGAGAAGTCTGCTGCAATTATCCTAATTCAAGTATAACAGGTCTATATTGATAATGAAGAGAGACAGCTATCTTAGTGCGCTCAAGCTTCAGCAGTCATTACCAGATGTGGTCCAACAGTCCTTCCCTCAGCAGTTATTTGATCCTACCTGCTTACTTGTAGCTAGCCAGCAGGCTCAACACAAAGAAGATTTGTTTTGGTAAATCTGGACCCAGTCAAAGCTTCAATAGATGATGACCACTAGGCCTCCTTCCTAATGTCTCCTCAAAACTTATAATCTAACGGACTCTCAACACATAATTCATGCAGCTAAGTAGGTGATAGAATCTTAGAAATCAGGCAACTAGAATCTTTTAAAAAATCTAGAGCAGCCCAATTGTAAATTAAGAATAACAATTGGCTAATTAAGAAACCCCTCAAATTTTATTGCAGCCAGTCAAAGTTGCATTAACAGATGAGAGCTCTCACGCACAGGCCATAAAAAGAGCGCTCTGAAAAATTTACAGTCTCACTTGATCTATATGACCAAATAAAGTTGCATTGGGTTCCATACAAACAAGGAACATTCTTATTCAAGTAAAAGAAATTCAGGTTTGGAAGCAACCCTTACAGAAGTCCATCACAGGCTAAAGCAAGAAATGAAAGATCAACCACAGCATCAACTAGTTATTCACAGTAGAGAAACTGACTCGAGAGAGACCCAACAATGCAGTTGTTTCCATGGCCCAAATAGAACCTGGTGACAAGTCAAAGACCTTAGAGAAACTAATATACTTGAGCAAATCTTCAGTATTTCTTAAAAAAAGAAAAACTAATCAATTGGAAGATTCACTTGTCATATCTAATAGCGCAAGTCTTCCTGCACATAAAAGTAGTAGTTAAAGACAAATTACAGGGATTTGGAATTTGCTTCAGATTGCTTTCTCAATCATTTCTGCACTTTTTCAAGCCAAACCTGAAAGGTTAACAACATTTTTCATCCAGCTACTCGCGAAATTGCATTTCCCAATATACGTTTATCGCTTTCAATCATACTTTAGAGCCAAAACCTCTTTCACTGTCTAACATTCGTAATGTAATCACCATGTTCTTCAGTCCATATGGTGTTTCAAATTCTAACATCAACCATTGATGTATCTGAAAACCTCTACAGTTGAAGACTCATACGCAAACTCTAACAAACAGAAGCTACCATCAACAATATTACCAGTGTGAAATCAATCAACTCTACCATTCAATAACTACCATATTCAAAACTGGAGCATACACCCAAATCACCATTCTCAACATCCTCCAGAAACACCACATATGATGACTATGAACCACTTTGAGCCTAGACCAGGCACTTCCTACACAATCTCGCCTGCCGATAAACAAAGCGAAACCAAATCAAAACCCTAAACACTCCATATAATGATTAACTATATGCAGAACATCAAGGCTAGACCAAGCACTCCCTACACAATCTCTTCCATTGATAAACAAACCGAACCATATCAAAACCCTAAACACCGCATACAATAACTATGTGCAGAACATCGAGCTTAGACCAAGCACTTCCTACACCATCTCCTCCACCGATAAGCAAAAAGTGAAAACCACTAACCGAAACCAAATCAAAACCCTAAACACCTCCAATTCCACTCATAAGACCCGCAAACGAATCCAGAATGGACGTAATCGTAAACTAACCTTTCAGGTCTGGTAACCGCCGCTGCGGCCGTCGAGATCCTCCACTCAACACTTGAATCCCTAATAATCACAACAATACTCCTAAACACGAATCCGGAAAGGACTAAATCGTAAAACTAACCATTCAAGCCTGGTAACCGCCACCGCGAGCGTCGTGATCCTCCACCACGGTGGTGGTAAGGTAAACGGGTGGAAACTCGGAGGGATCAAACGAGGTCCTCTCCTTCATCATCCGGATGGCGTCGTCCTTCCGCAGAACGGTGCGCTTCACCGGGGGACGGTTGCGGCGCTGATCGCGGGTGTAGTACTTGATGTCGTAGACGGTGTCCGGATCGGAGGTGGGGACGACGGGCTCGATCTTCGGCGGGGTCGCCGGGCAGTGGACGCGGAACTCCGTCGCCAAAGGGAGGGGCGACCGGTACTCCGGACTGGCGCACGGCCCGGTTATCTCCCACGGGGCCTTCAAGTACTTCTTTAGGGTTTCGAGGAGCGAGCTCGCCGCCGCACTGGTTGGTTTCGCCATCGGATCCGATCGGTTTCTAGTTTTTTGTGTTCTTCACTTTTTGTTTATTATTTATTTATTTTTAGATTTTATGGTTCCCTGGTGATCCGTTTTGGGGTGGGGAATTGGGGGATTTCCTGTTTTAGTGGTAGAGTTGGCTTTGGTCATCTATTTTGTAGTTTGTTTCGAATTAGTCCTGAAAGTTATTAGAAATTTGTGGTCAGCCACTTCATTTTTGGGGTTTTTGTGCACGTAGAGATTTTTACCTACGCTCATGCGAGTGGAATGAATTCGGTTGGGAGACGGAATAAATTGAGATTGTGAGATTGCTAGTTTAAAGAGTGTTGGATTTACGGATACGAGTACTTGATTAGGATCGTGTATAGTCGAGGTAAGTGTTGGACACTTTCTCCGTAAGACGAGATTGCCCCGTATATTTCAGTGCACTACGGGCTACGGCAATCGCTCCCAAGATACAACGACTATTTTGGGCGGTTCCAAGATCGTTGCACACGACTCTCGAACCTTTCGGGCGAACTCTTATATACCCGGAACTTTCGGACTCAAGAAAGGAGGAGAGAAGAACAATTATTGCTAATGAATGCTTATGCAATGAATTGTTGGGATGAATGAAATGAAAGGAGGAGGGTTCTATTTATAGTAAACCAAAGGACATGTTGAAATCATTTCAAAAGTCATCAATGAAATAAATTTCAAAAGTCATGTCCAAATTCCCTCCTTTCATTTATTTATTTATTTAATTGTTTACCAACTTGTGTCTCTTGATTTTTACTTCTTAAAAAACCAAAAGACACCAACAAAGAGTAATGTGTGTGTGTATTTCAAGACTTAGTATTAGATGTGGAGATTATAATTGAAATTATAACGGATGATTTTATGTCTATTTTTTTATGATTAGCGTTCCATGATAAAGTCATAGTTGAAATATAGACAGATTGTCTTCACTTGAAAGGTTGTTGTGATTACTACATTATTAGTTATAAGAGTGATTGACCTATTTATAATGAGGAAAAATTCTCTAACCTATATTTTAATACTTCTGGTTGAATACAAAAGATTTTAACAATAGTCTCCATAAAAAAAACTTGCAACTAGCAGTTTTTCTATCTCCACTTGGCATTGTTCCTTCGAATTTTCACCCATTGTGAAAAAATCCTCATTGCTGCCTCTCGTAAGAATCTGGGCAATATCTCAGTCTCAGTTGGCCATCATCTTGTCGAATGAGTTATTGATCATCACCTTAATAATTTTTTTTCAAAGGTAAATATTTGTACCAAATTCCATTGTCATGAATTAAATTTTGAACCTTCGTTAAATCATGTAAATCTTGTGTCGCCAATTAAACATTGAGATTTCTGGTTAAAGCTTAAGCTTGATCTTATTGTCTCACCAACCATCTAGTAAGACGCAAGCCTCCTCTGTTGGGGATCCTACTACCGAATCCCCTGAAGTGCGCTCACGAACGA